>CAUYRT010099203.1:0-92292 GCA_963574885.1 Lepilemur ruficaudatus | reverse complement strand
GTGAGATAACCAGGGAGTCCCTTGGATTGCTTCCCCACCGGAGATTTGAGAGCTCTCCCATGATAACAGCCTCTGATAAGTGAACCATTGAGTTCATACATTCTTTCAGGGCAAAACCCTGCAAACTCCTGTTTCTGTCTTTAATATGGCAATATTGGGCGATACAATAACATAATGATCTTATGAGCCACATTTCATTAATTCCTCAATCATATTTCCCAACACGAACCTGTATTATTTTTCTTTCTTCTTTTATGACTTAGGACAGTGAGCTCATGAGTGTGTGTGTATATCTTTTTCTGGGTTACAATAAAGGACACAGTCGTGGTCCCTGAAGGAGCTAAGGGATATTAGGAGAGACAAAGCAAGTATATTTTTTGGGGAGTTGGGGGGTATGTAAATATTTAGTTAAATATACTACTAAGAACAAAATTACCATTCTAAGGACTGTAAAGAGGTACAGGAGAGACATACATGTGGCCTTTGCTGTTAGGGAGCTTATAATTTTACTGAGAAGTCAGGCTTCATTCTTAAAATATACATGACCATACAAGAAAATTTCAGATAAAAGTCTAGGAACCCAGAGAAGGTAGTGATCATTATAAACTTGGTGGTTATCTTTATATAGTGAAGATGTTTTGATCAGAGCTTTGAAGGGATTTAAAGTGGGCCTTCTAGAGTTAGAAGGGAGGAAGACATTCTTAATAGGACAATTGGTATGAGCAATTTAAAAACCATTGAGCAAGACTCATGTTATGCTGGACTCATTGAGGCCAGTGACTAAATCTGTTTTATTCACTGCTGTATCCTTATGTCTAATTCAGTGCCTGGTACTCAGTAGGTGCGTGGTTAGTATTTCATAGATAAATGAACTTTGTGTTTGCTGGAGCTGATATTTGACAATAGTGAACAATGGGAAATATGATTGGAAAGATATATTGATTTGGGTTTGGGAAGATGTTGAAAGCTTGTGATAAATTAGGCCTTTATCCATGTTGTGGATTTTTGACTGTGGAAGTACAGAAGAAGATAATGTAGAAAGAATTGGAGTGGAAGGAGAATGGGAAACCCTGCTAGGGGCAAAGAACTCCTACAGTGTCCCAGGTATTATGTATTGATGATTTAGACTGGTATCGAGGCTGCAGATATGGAAAAGAGAAGTCAGTTAAGAGACACTTGAAAAAAGAATTGATATGATGGAATGTATAAAGGAACATAGGGTATGAGTCAAATCTTCAGATTTGACTCATAGCAGCTCTTTCTAGGAATAGTGCAAGTCAGGGATTTTGAATGGAGTTGGAGGGAAGAATAGGCCCTTGGTCTTTCCAGAGAACAGCATTCCTTAACATTTTATGATTAAGTTATCATCTACATTCTGCGATACATCTCATGGTCAGATATATACAGAACCTTGATGTATTATGCCTCATTAGTTTTACTTCAAAGATAAGCATGCCTATTAATTACAATTGGATATATCTTGCCTTTCTGCTTTATTTTGTACTATATTATATAGCCAAAATACAAACCGAAGGCAACTATAGAAGTTTGGAAAGATATTTTCATATTAAAAAAAAAAAAAGGGTACTGAGCTTAGTGTTTCAGTGTGGCTCATTACAAGAAAGCAAGCAGTTGGAATCACAGTCCCTGCATCCAATTGTAATCACCATTGGTAGTTAGCTGTTTTTCTGTTGAGCTGCTCTAGCGGCTACCTGTGGCCAAGTTCTTAAATAGCTCCAGTACCTCGATATAACTTTATAATTCTAAAGGCAGTTGTCAGGTGCTGTAAGATAGTATGCATTCTTTAATGCCTCTCTTTTTTATTTTGTTTATACTCAGAGTAAAATAAAGAAGCGATCCTGGGTTCTCCATGAGTGTTTGGAAAGAGTTCCCGAAACTGTGGATGCTGCGAAAGAACTGCTTCAGTATGGGTTGAAAGGCACAGACTTGGAGGCTCTTTTGGCAATAGGGAAAGGAGTGGATGATGGCAGGTGGGTTATAGAAAGAATTGGATTCAAAGTAAAGGTGACTTTGTGAAAACTTTTAAGCAGAGACATTGGACATTGGTAGACTTTTCTTTATTTAGGTTATCCTGTAATGAAGCAGTTGCCTTTGATGAATGCTTTCTTATCTGAGGTCACAGCTTTCTTTCCTTTAAATTAAATATGTTTGCATATGATACTTTGGTGCTGAGGAAACAGCTAGTTCTACAAATATTTGTCGAACACTGGACATTTCTCAGCTGGAGCTTGATGCACTTACCTGGGTGTTTACTAGTCAGATGAACCACCTTAGGCAAATCTGAGCTTCACTTTCCTAATTTGTAGGATCATACCTTCTTCAAAACATTACTTTGAGTGATTATATATCTTGTGAAAGCACCTTAT
This sequence comes from Lepilemur ruficaudatus, assembly GCA_963574885.1. Classification (NCBI taxonomy): domain Eukaryota; kingdom Metazoa; phylum Chordata; class Mammalia; order Primates; family Lepilemuridae; genus Lepilemur; species Lepilemur ruficaudatus. The sequence continues at coordinate 89,905 of CAUYRT010099203.1, read as the reverse complement.
AAACTTGTAAGTACCATCCAAATGTCAGTTAATAATGATAATGTCATAAAGTTATTTGACAAGAGCCATTGCTTATCAGATAAAACTTCTTTTGAGATATAAATGTGAGATTATATCTGAGAAGTAAATAATTAAAATGAGATTGACATTTATTACCATCTTAAGACTTTAAATGGAAGTGATTCAAATAGCAAACTCCGTGGACAACATTTTCTGCACAGGTTGCTTTACACTGGGTGAATATAATCCCGCATGTTTTCTAAAATAGTTTTGATTTTCTTGATTTTTAAATTTCTATCTGTGTTGATTACTGGTAACTTTTTGCCTGTCGTATGAATATAATGAATAAATCACTTTGCTTACAATGGCAAAATTTTTTTTTTTTTCAAATAAGTGTTTCTGTTTCTATGGAAATCAGTAATAAGTCAGGAGAAATAAAATAGGAGAAAGCGGCTTTTCACTACATGAAATTTAAAAAAAATAATCAAATAGATTTTTTTTCCTTGCAGATTTACATTACCTGGTGAAGTAGACATTGAGAATATTTCCTATGAGGAGCTTTCCCCACCCGATGAAGAGCCTGCCAAGAACAAAAAGGAAAAAGAGCTCAAAAAGAGACGAGAGCTACTTAAATTAGTGAACTTTTCAAAGTATATGATTTATTACTATTCATTTGATAATTTCTTTAAAATAACTAGTTATTTCAGTGTGTTCTTTACTAGTAATAATTACTCTAAATTGTTTCGGCAGCTTAGATCAAATACATTTACTATTATTTTACCCTTGTGCTTTGGTATACTGTTTCATGAATTTTGAGCTCAATGGAATATATTAGTCATTTTCATTTTAACGCCTATAAACATGTACTTCTGTGCAAATATGAGTGACCTAATGTAGTTATTCAAAACAGGTTGACACTGGAACAAAAGGAACTTTGCCGTTGTAGACTGAAATTATTAACCTACTTGGATCGACTTGCAACCTATGAGGTAAGGAATGATTTTAATCAAACCAATTATGTTCATTTGCTCTGCCATTGTAAGTGCTATCGCTGCCCTAATATCTGGTATTCTTGGTCTTTAGAACTATTTATATGGGAAAAATTAATTTCTTACAGAAGCAAATTCTCTTTCGTACTAGTTTTTGTAAAAATTAGAGATAGTGAAAGACAGAAGTTGTTTCGTTAGATTAGGAAATAGAAATGTTTTAGCCATTTCAGTGCACCTATGTTTTCTAGATTTACAATCCTTTTCATTTACTTTTATATTTCAATTTTAAAGTAATAACCCATAGCTGTTTTCAGTATCAGATTTTAGTATACACTGGGTTTTAATAATCTTAATATGAATATTTCTGATTTGTTTTAATTATTGGTTAGTGAGTTGAATCTAATTGATTCATATTTGATCCTAATTAGGGCCAAAATTAGACACTTGAAGTCAAAAACAGTATACTTGATATTTGGGTCTTTAAGGACACAAACACAGATGTCCCCATGTTGGGCATTTCAGTAGCACTCTGTACTGTAAGACCAATTTTGATATTGTTAAAGGTGTAAGTGGAAATGAGCCACATTTTAATTAACATACATAGTTTAGATTACTTTTTCACATGACTCTCATAGCTGAAGTTACCCAGGTTTTAAAATAAATTTCTAACTACTGTAGTGTACGTCACTTGGAGGGTACTTCCTCCGTCTGTGTTCCTCCTTCTTGCTGTTAGCATACTTCTCTAGGCGTTTGGCACTGGCATATGGTAGACATTTTATGTCACATTTAATGATGTGATACTCATCCCAAGAACATCTGACCTTGCAGGCAAAACCAAGAACCTTTCATTGCCCCGCCCTGCTAATACAATTGAAATGTTTCAAACAAAATGCTGAAAGAGGGATATTTCTGTAGTTATTAGAAAACACTGATAGTGAGTATATTGTTACATGTAAACAAGTCATGAAAAATTCCTAGTAGTTTTATTTATAGACACAACTAGTTTGGCTGTTGGATGGTCATATTACTTTAAAGCATGTCTCTTTGCTATGTCTGAGTTCTGTGATATTTTGAGGTAATATATAAAAGCTCATTGTGTACTATAGAAGTCTGAATAGATATAGATTTATTTTTATACTGAACCTTAGTTTCACTGATGATATCTTTTAAAAAGATACCTAAAATATTCACAGTTTGACTATCCAGTTAATTTTCTTTAATTATTCTTTAGTTATTGAATTGCTATTCCCCACATAACAGTAGTAAGTACATTGTAATAGTGACATTTAAAGTATTTGTTGAGCCTACTTTTAAAAATTAAGCTAAGCTTTTGAAAAGTAGGTGAATTTGATGAATTTGTCTGTTGAAACTTGGGGGGCCAGGTATGGTAGCTCAGACCTATAATCTTAGTGCTTTGGGGAGCCTAAACTGGGAAGATCACTTGAGGCCAGGAGTTCAAGACCAGCCTGGGCAACATAGTGAGACCCCATCTCTACAACAAACAAACAAAGTAGCTGGGCGTGGTGGTGTACACCTGTAGTCCTAGCTACTCAGGAGGCTAAGGCAGGAGGATTGCTTGAGCCCAAGAGTTCAAGGCTGCAGAGAGCTATGATCTGCCTCTGCTCTGCAGCCTAAGCATCAGAGCAAGACCCTGTCTCTAAACAAACAAACAAACAAACCCTTAATAATGAAAATATTCAAATATAATGGCTATTCAGTTACATAGTGGTAGAGATAGACACTGCATTTTAATAAGAGAGGACATGGCTTATTGAATTAATGTTATGATAAATGGGATAAAAATGAATTCATTTAAATTTTTTATGAGTGCCTGTTGATACTATATACCAGATACTGTGCCATTGCTGGAGGTAGAGAGATGAACAAGGAGCAGTTTTCGGGGAGTCCACATTGAATAGACATTAGGTGATGCTACTAAAGGTGTGGAGACTTGACAAGGGAACATAACGAAGAAGAGCATCAGATTCTTCCTGGAGATGTCTGAGAAGACTATGTAGGAAGTAAGATTTCAACTAGCCCTTATAAAAAGGAGGGCAGATTTCAAGGGCTAGGAAGTATCATAAGGGGGCTACTAGAATGGAATCTCCACAAAGTCAGGGGTTTTGTCTTGTTTGCTGCTGTATCCCTAGAGCTCAGAATGGTACCTGGCTCACTGAGGAGCTCAGTAAATATCTGTTGAATATTTGAACCAGTATGTAGTAGATACCAACACATTTGTTGAAGATTTACTATCTATTAGCCATTTTCTTATGTACTTTATTCAGATTATTTCCCAACAATCCTTTGAGGCAGATACTATTATCCTCTCAATTTAGGGAAGGTAAGTAATTTGTCCAAATAAGTAGAAAGAGAGAACTCATAATCAGGTCTTTCTGATTAGTAGCTTATGCTGACAGTCAGTGTGCTGGGTAAAGGCCTAGTGGTGTGAAAGCAGATGGCATGCTCTTGAGAAAGTAAGTTAGGGTATCTGCCCACAGGGTCGGGGGCTGGGGGTGGCACAGAACAAACGTGGGAAGTACGGTTAGAATGGTTTGTGGCCATGTTTGGAAAGGTCTCATGCTGCGTAAGGAATTGAATTGACTCTTTGTCAGAGGTTGAGCAAGTTTAGGAAAAAATGAAAAGTGGGGGAATGGAAACATTGGCTGTGGGCTCCTCTTTCTAGAAGTTTTGTTATGAAGGAGAGCAGAGAGTATGGTGGTAGCTATAGGGTGTGTATGACTTCCAGGGTGATGTTGGTAATAGAAGGAAGAAGTATTGTTTGTATGCTAATGGGAATGAACCAGTAGAGGGGTGAAGGAGAATTTACTGAATAGAAGGAAGGGGTTGAGGAATTGTTGGACTGCCACGTAGTAAATGAGTGGGAAGATCAGGAGCAGTTGGTGACAGACTTGGGTGCTGGACATTGAGATATTCCAGACGGTGTCTTTGGGTGATGATAGAAATCCAGGGTTTTGTCATAGGATGTGTAAGTGAGATGAAATAAAGGAAATAATTGTTGTGGATGAGAAGTGAAGGAACAGAACATTTTTGAAATGCTCTTCTTCTAGTGGTTTCCGTGAGTATGCGTTAAATTCCTTTTTTGCCCTTTTCTGGCTGTTGCTCCATCTACTTTTCAGATTCAAATTCGCTTTTTCTTGTTCATCCTTTAAATGATGTTGTTCCTTGAGGTGCCTTTCAACTCATCTATTTACTCTCTCGGAATCATAGTCACTTGTGTATTAATAACGTGACATTATGTATCTCTAACTCATATGTTAGTCTGGAACTCCTGACCTGTGTATTCCCCTGCTCACTGGACAGCTCCTTTTAGATGTGCTATAGCACCAACCTCAACTGCAAGTGAATCTCTCAACTCTCCACTCCCCTCCTTACCCCTCCAGACCTCCTCATCTTCTCTTTCTAATCTCAGTAAATTAATTCAGTCAACAGATATTTATTGGTTATTTTTTATGTGACAGGCAGTGTGTTAAGATTCTGGGGTTCAGTATTAACTATGAGTCATACATTGTAGTGAGGAGACCTACTCTCTCAATCCAGTGGCCAACTCTGCTTTGTCTTTTGTGTCTCAGCTTGGGGCTCACTTCTGGGAAGCCTTCGGTGTCCTCCCAAAAGTAGTCGTGGCACCCTCCTGTGTGTTCTTGCTTACCTGTTTTTATCTGCCAGTTTGTCTTCCTTACAAGATTTTAAGCTACTTGGAGGGGCAGGGAAAGTGTATTATTCACTGTATTACCAGTGACTGTCATCAGAAATATTTGTTGAATGAATGAATGGTTCAATTTGCATTTTACATAGCTCACTCTAGCAATAGTAAAATTAATCTAAAATTCTCATACAGAGGAGACAGGTGCTTATAATGTGTGACCATACATGACTGTTGTTTATTTGTTTTTACCAGGTGGCTGATTTTGGTTGTCTTCCTGTAATTAACTTAATTTTTACCGCCTATTTCATTTACTTCTGAATTTAAAAAAGAAAGCCAGCATTTATTAATATGGCCCTTTTCAAAATAAAGGCAGAAATGCAGATGTAGTACTTTAGTTGACAATTGATAGTTGAAATTAATTAATTTAGGCCTTATTTATTTAGGCAGGCAGAGTTCTAAAGGTTTCTAATATTTTCTTGTCACCCTCATTTAAAAGCCTTTTCATTAAATCACTGTTTCCCCTCAGGAAATCCTAGGAGTGCCTCATGCATCAGAACAGAGATATGATGCTGAATTCTTTAAGAAGTTTAGAAATCAGAATATTGTTCTCTCAGCAAGAACTTATGCTCGGGTAATTTCTTTTTTAGAAATAAAATAATTATGGTTATTAATACTCTCTAAATCTTTGAGCTGTGTAGTAAATGTTATTGTACGCCTATACTATTACATTTCCTTTTTTTGTTCTAATGTTAACAAATGTGGAGGAAATGGAGCAATATTTTCAAAAATTTTTAAAACTCATTCTGAGTTTTAAAAAGAAATAATTTTGTAGTATTAGATTGAAAATGGTGACAAAGGCTAGGAAAATCAGGGATATTTTAAAGCACTTCATATCAGAACAGCTTAGAAAAATTAATTTTAAGTTTTTAATATTGTCATATAAAATCACTCCTTTATTTCTAAGGTTCACATTAGAAACTTCCCTCTTGCTTTTTGCACAGGAAAGTAATGTACAAGCCCTAGAAATCCTGTTCACTTATCATGGCTCTGACCTGCTTCCTCATCGTCTTTCGATTCTCTCCAACTTCCCAGAGACCACTTCTCCGCATGAATATTCTGTTTTGCTGCCTGAAGCTTGGTATGTGACTATTTAGTGAATTTTACCTTCTTTGTAAATAATAACTTTTGTTTTATGCTGAACGCCTTAAATTAAAAATAAAACAGTAATTTTAATGTAATCTACTTTAACTTTTTTCCTAATAATAAAATTATTTCCAAGTTATTTTTAAAGGATTCTGAAACTAAAATGTTTCTGGCATAACAAGATCACTTTAACTTAATGAACATAAACTTTCCATTTTTTGGAAGGCTTCCTGATTTTACTGTCGTGTACTCAATACGTACTATTTTCTGGTTAAGAACAGTTTTTGGAATGACAGTATGTTTGAATTGTATCTTTTAGACATTGAAGTATAGTTCTGACAATATTAGGTGGAAAGTTGCTTTGCTTGACAACCCTTTCTTCATATGAAATTCTAGAGACACAAAGACAAAGGGGAAAGCAAAATACCGCTTTACCACTAGACTGACACTCCTAGTGTCAGTCAAGGATATTTGATCATTGGGTTGCAACATGTGACATAGACTCTAAGCCTATGTGGAACCATTTGAGCATGTCCCCACTTCGTGATCCTCTAGACATGAAGCAAAGAAAATATATTGCCTCAGTGCATAGCTCAAAGATGGACGGCCCATTAGCCCCTGACCTGAATGGCACCTGCAAGAAGGGAGGAGTGCGGAGGATACCTTGCTTAGTTCATTTACTAAATAGAGACAGAAGGCAAAAGAATAACATGACACATCTGTTTGTGAGATCTTTTACACATAGTGAACTAACCCACTAGTAAATATGGCTCAATCATTAATTGCATGATTTATCTTTTCTGAATTTGAGTTTATTCGTCTTTAAAATGAGTCGACAGTCCCTGCCTTGCTTACTTACATTGCATATTTTTAGTAACATATGAATTGATAAATACAAAATCTACTTGTAAACTGTAAAATACTGTAAGGGATTATGATAGTTCTGACTGAAATCATTGTTTCCAGTAACTTTAGCTACTGGAAACTTACATGTTAACAGATATTATTGACATTGGGGATCATTTGGCTTCCTCATTCCTCCCCTGCTGCCTCTACTCTATATCATATTTGTAGGTTTGGGTATTAATGATGATGGTCAATATTTATAGAGTGATTACTATGTATTTGGCACATACTTATATCTGGTTTTCAAATAATTTTGGTATTATCCCTGTTATTACAGAAAGCTGAGATTTACAGAGGTTTAGTAGTATGGTAAAGTCTATATATGTGTAGCTGGGATTTGAACCTACATTTATTTAGAGTTGTGTGTCAGTACGCTCCAAAAATATGTTATAAACTCCTTATTATGCATTGCTCTTAGTACTGTAAAAAGCAAGTCTTTGTTCTGATAAGAGTGAAGAAAAGGAAAAAGCCTGGGATGCCTTTTTCATTTCAGATAATTTTAGATCTGTACAGTGAATGATACGTAAATTGTGTTTTATAAATATATATTTATGAGTATTTCAGAATATAATTCTATCTGTTGTTTCTTGCCTCTTTGCAAAATGAATCTAATCTGAATGGAAATGACTTTTTCTACTCTAAATTGTTAATATAGAGAAAGGGGCTACTGTCTCTTAAAGTTTTTTTTTTAAAGGCCATTTCTCCTTGGATTTGAATGCATTTGTCGTTATTGTTTTCTGATGATTACTCATATAAGCATTTGATTTTAACCTGAAATTTTAGAACTGATTTGCAAAATAGTTACACAGTGACCAATGCTGCACTGTCTTTAATGCCCTGTAGTTCCTCTTCCACAAGAACTAGTTTAAATTGTGATAAATATTGTATTGTCATTTAACCAAAGCTTGCTCAATCAATTTCGATTGAATCGAATTTTGTGATTATGATGGCTGGGAAACTTCTATGGTATGTGCTATTTTTGTGTTTTATATTGTCACTTTTAAATTATTATGTATATTTGACATTGATGAAATGTGGCCAAGTTTTGTGGAGCTTTGAAATTACATTTTCTGTCACAGGTGATGAATCTTTTTATAGCTACCCATTCTTAGCTTATCAGTGTTATAAAATGTTTGTACTTTATATGCCAGTTGGCTATTTTAAAGTACAAAGGTGACATTTCTTACAGTCTTCGTTAGCTTTCAAAATTCATGGTAGTAGAGATTTTCTGTAATAAGAGAAGATTTAAAAAAAAAATTGGTATTTTTTGGTGCTTATAGTACATTTCAGAAAGATTATTCAGATTTTTCATTTTTGCCTCTTTTTCTATTTTGCTAAAACAGAAATGATAAATACAATCTAGTTAAAAAGGTTGTATTTTGAACAGTTATCTGTTGGAATAGTGTATAGCTTAGGGGTAAGAGCGCTGATTATCTGTTAATAGTTGCCCAGATTCATGGTCTTGATTAAGTTTCTTAATTACACTTAAGTTTCTTTTTTTTTTTTTTTTGAGATGGATTCTCACTCTGTCCCCCGGGCTAGAGTGCTGTGATGTCAGCCTAGCTCACAGCAACCTCAGACTCCTGGGCTCAAGTGATTCTCCTGCCTAAGCATCCTGAGTTGCTGGAACTACAGGCACACACTGCGGGGGGCAGGGCTGCGGGAAGATCAGCTGCTTCTCCCTGTGGAACCAGGTCCCTTTGGTAGTTGTCGCCACAGAGGATAAGAAATTGATAGGAAATAGAATAAAAGAATACACAGACTAAGGTATAGTTTTGTATAGAGAAATCAGATAAAGCAGGGGTACTCAGGAGTCTGCACCACATCTCCCAAGTAGTACAGCATTAAGGTTAGATTCACGTAGGTTTTTGTAATCACAGATATCAATTACCAGTTGCCAGGGCAACAGATTTACATATCAGATAATTTTGGTTGCTATGGGTAACAGGTAGTTTCAGTTAAGGTAAAAGGTCTTTTCAAAGGGCTTCTAACAATTTCTAATCTAGCTAGGTGAACAAACAGTTACAAAGTCTTTCAAGGACTAACTTCTAAGTTCTAAGAGATAGTTATCAATTAACAGAGGAATAACAAAGAGGTATAGTGGGTCTATATTTTTTTGATCTAGTTATTGTGGACTTAAGGCAGACAGTCAGGAGAGAGCAGGAAGCCCATCTCTACAAAACAAATTGTTCATAACCACAGGGGCGCGTCTCTTGCCTAGGGCACTCATTGTCTCTGGCTCCCATCCTGTGAGCCAGATATTTACCTGTCTTGTCTTTCAAGAGCAGGAAGACCTCACAGATTCTGAGGTCATCCTGCTAACCAGGTAGCCTCTTGGATTGCATCCCTACCGGAGCTTTGAGAGCCCTACCAAGGTGAGGAAGCCCTTGATAGGCGAACTAATGAGTTCACATATTCCTTCTGGGCAAAACCCTGCAAACTCCTGTTTCTCTCTTTAATATAGCAATATTGGGCAATGCAATAAAATAATGATCTTATGAGCCACATCTCATTAATTCTTCAATGATAGTTCTCAACAATGCACCACCATACCCGGCTAATTTTTCTGTTTTTTGTAGAGATGTGGTCTCATTCTTGCTTAGGCTGATCTCCAACTCCTGGCCTCAAGCGATCCTCCCACCTTGTCTTCCCAGAGTACTAGGATTACAGGCGTGAGCCACCATGCCTGGCCGTATTTCTTAACTGTAAAATGGGGATGATTATAGCACTTACTTGATAGGTTGTGAGAATGATTAATGAGTTAATATATATAAAGTTGTATGAACAGTGCTTGGCACCAAGTAAGTGCTACTTTAGTATTAGCAATGATTAATTTCTGACTTACTTCTTTGTCTGATTGTTTCCTCTTCTGAAATGTCAGTTCTAGGAAGACAGGGATTATTGTCTATTTTGTTGCCATCTTATCCCCTATACTTAGAATAGTGCCTGGGACATTGTAGACACTCAGTAAATACTCATTAAATGAATGAATTCATGAATACTAAGGCTTTGGCCTTATATACTTCATATACTTATCATTTTAAACTTCCTTTGGAATAATTTTATATTTACAGAAAAGTTGCAAAAATAACACAGAGAATTCCTGTATACTTTTTGCTTAGGTTCCATTTTCTTCTTATATAACTGTAGCACATTTGTCAAAATAAGAAATGACCACTGGAATAGTCAGTTCTTTTATAATGTTGCACGTACATTCGTAAAAATCACTGCACTATGCAGAATTTTTCGGTGAAAACCACAGGGCTTATCGGAAAAATGGGGTTAGTGGCATAGCACTCAAAAACTTTGTTCACTGGGACAAAGTTAGGAACCTAATGTTAAATGGTTAAGAAACACAAAAATTCTAAAATATGGCACTTTACCTTGAAAAAGACCTAGAAAGGACCCTGGTTGTGGAAGGAGGTGTCAAAAGAGGAAATTTGATCGAAAGTTGTAACAGCAGAGGTGGATGGGAGTGGCTCTAAGGCACTTGCTGAACTGAGGTAGCTGGTAGATGTTTGAGGAGTATGCATGTACATGGAAGCCAAAGTGGCTCGGTTCAGCGGGATGCAGTTTTCTGTGTTCACCTAATGCTTCTTGAGTATGAAATTATGCATCAGCAAATGAGAAATTTTTGTTGCACTTAAGTTGTTTCCTATTATATCAATTCATTGGAACAAATTTGCATTTTTAAAACATTATAGCAGAACTTACTGTACAGTACTATGAGCTAAGTACAGATTTATTTGGGTTTAGCCAGTTTTGTTTTTTTTTTTAACTGATGTCCTTTTCCTGTTTGAGGATCCAATCCAGGATACCACATTGCATTTAGACTACATTTACTTTTAATATGTGGAAATAAATCCTGTTTTTCTGTATCTGATGGCAAGGAGTTCTTTGACACTCATATGTTTATTAGACAATGATAATTGATACTCATTTATATTCCTGGATTTACTTCAGAATCAATAAGAAAATATTGAATTATATTTAGTGTATTTTGTGATATTGCATTATTTAAAATATTTTATAGTATATGTGGTATACTGTTGGTAGAAATAGATTATATAGAGCACCTTACTCTTCTCATCATCCTATAAAAGCTGTTACTATAGTAACATGGCAATTTGTTCACTGGTAAATATCTAAGTTTAGTTAGATTATTTAGTAATAGAAAGTTTGACTATGAAAAGCATACTATCACATGCAAATGGACTATAATTGAGTGAACTGTGAAAATGTGTTTTAGCTGTTTGCGTTTTCCTTTCTGAACTTGATTTTATGAATTATCTGTTGACTTCTAATTATTCTGCACCTTTAGTTTCACGGTAATTTATGTGGCATAGCATTAAAGATAAAAATAGAGTGGCTGAGTGAACAATTGTAGGTCACCAGTGGTTTAGATCACAATGGATGCCAATCTAATCTTATGTCATTATATACCTAGTCAGTATATACCTTTAGAAACTGCTGTTTTCCTAGAGCACAAGAAGCACATTCACCTGCCTTCAAAAACCTTGCAAACGGTATGATAAATTGTATGACAACCCCTTTGGCAGAAGCACCCTTCCCTGTGACCTGCAGACCTAGGACCTCCTTGTGCTGTGCTTGCTTTAACTGATGTGGTAGGCTCTGGCACATTGTTCCCTTACCGACTCTGGATCATTCCTTCTTTGCTTAGGCAGTGTCCCTTCTGTGCTCTCTGCTCCACCTGATAATGCAACAGAAAATCCAGAGGCTCCAGGAATTTCTCCATTTCCATTTTTCACTGGGAAGTGTCATTGAGTAAAGAAGTATCTTATTCTTTTCTCCTAAGTCATTGTCACTCACCCAAAGTAGGAGGCCTTCTGGTGACCAATTTGAAGGATGTTTTTCTGTTTTCAGAGGTTGTAGTATCTTACAGGAAGTTTTTTCAAATAACAAGACTAACAGATATCTCCTAATAAAGTTCTGTGAATATAGTATATGCATGCAATGATGGTTGATAACTCTTAACTGAATAAATGATTGCTATGTAAGCAGATTTGGAAAATCCGAAGATTAATGTGGCAAAGTAAATGAGATGCAGTGAAAGCATTCTCTTTGGAACTGAATTTGGAAAGTAAACCTATCTTTGACTTTCTTAGACTACAAGTATGGGGGTATATTAGTTTTGTTCTACAATTCTGTACAGAGTGAATATATTTTTGTACATTCATGAATCTCATTTTTGGCTTTAAATATATTTGACTATGTTAAACATAGGAACCATAAGAGACATTTGACCATGATATACTTTTAATTTGTTTTTAAAATTAGTTGTAAAATACACAGAACATTTACCATCTCAACTATTTTTAAGTATACAGTTCAGTAGTGTCAAGTGTATTCACATTGGTGTGCAACCAGTCTCCAGAACCCCTTTTATTTTGTAGAACTGAAACTCTATACTCATTAAACAACTCCCTTTTCTCCCCTCCTCCTAGCCCCAGGCAACCATCATTCTGCTTTCTGTCTCTATGGATTTGACTTCTCTAGGTATCTCATATAAGTGGAAATACAGTACTTATCATTTTGTTACTGTTTTTTTCACTTAGCGTAATGTTCTCAAGATGTGATACACATTTAGTGCAATTAATATTATGATTAAATAAAATTTAGAGTGGTTTTCTACCTGTGGGCCATGTTTCTGTTTATGCTATGAAACTGTTTCTTAAAGAATGAAGATGGATTCTCGTTTGAGATGGGAGGTTTTATCACTATTAGTGCCTGAATCCTTATGGAGGATCTCTTCTTCATTTTTTGGTGATAAATGGAATATCCAAACTGAAGGGAACTTTTCATATGTCTTCTAATTCTTTGTTTTACAACTCTTGGATTTGAGTGGCCAAACATGGAGACTTTTTCTATTATTATGACAGCATAAAATTTATGCCATAAAAGCAAAACATCAATATTCTTCTTATTAAAATTCCCAGTAGAACTAAGTTGATTTAGGTCAGATTAATTTATCTTGTTTCTTAAATCATTAATAAAGAATTTACCTTTAAAAAGATCAGACATTATTGTTCCAATTCTTCACAACCGAACGGTAGATAGATGTCTACTTTTTACAGTCAGTTTCAAATTGATGATGTTTTTATGATGTACATTAGTTTGCAGTTTTGTCACAATGAAATAATTTGAACTATTTTTTTTCATTGCACTCAAAGTTGATTCTATTGATAGGAAACTTTCAATTTAGAAGGTAAATTATTGTTTTTCTGTTTTTTTTCTTTGAAAAGCAACAGAAGACAGTCCCAGAATCAATTACTTTTGGCTTAGTTTCATATTTTTATGGCTATTCCAGAAGGTTGTATACTGTTAGAAACATATTAATGTTTCTTGCAAAGCAGATGTTGATTTTTGAATTTTAACTCTTTTTTGAATAAAATTTATAACTAATCATGAATATGCTTAAAACTGATTTAAGAATTAAAGCATGTTTAAGTTGCTTTATTTCATTTCCATTGAAAGAACAGTTTAAATAGGATGTATGAGTATTTTGTGTTATTTTGTGTATAAGATTTTGTGTTATTTCAATAAAAATATAGGGAATACTTGTTTTCCATATAAAGGCATCATATTACATTGAATAGGTAGATACAAATATGACTCATATGTCATTCCCATTTATAGATAAATTGTAACCTAGCAGAGAAGATCAGAAAGATTAGGTATAAATACAACTACCATAAAATTAAAATATAATATGTGTTATATGAGGAATATAGATAGGTTTAGAGATGGGAGAGGTTACTTTCAGTTACAAGGAAATATATGAGGAAAGCCTTTTTGAAATTGGTAAGGTTTGGATCTAGACTTTGAAAGTTGAGTGTGTTTTTAATGTTGGGAAGTTTGAGTAGGAAAGAATAGTCTGAATAAATATCTAATCTGAAGTTGTTCACCTACTCAGTCTTCACCTATATTGTTTATTTAGAGAGTACAACGGATGTTCCCAATTAGTTGAAATGAATTATTGTAGAGGAAAGTATAAATCTCTTTTTACTTATGATTTTATGTAGCCTAGTCCTGTTCATAAATATTTCTTTTTTCTTCCCTGAAAATTTTTTAAAAGCAATTTTTATTGGATATTCTAGTCCCATCATAATTTTGTTGTTGTAATGAAATATTATCACTAAACCATAGGCTGTATGATGAAATATTTATGGAGGGATTAGGGCATTGCATTTACTTTTTTGATCCTTCAGGGAAGCATAAAAGTATTTCTTTTCTCTTTAAAATTGAAAACCTGATTAGTTACCTAATCAAAATTCAATTCCCTTATGTGTAGTTTATTTCTGAGCTGCTATGAGGAAAGAAGAATAAAGTAGTTTTATATTTTGGGTTCGGAGTAAGTATTTGGCCTTCTGAGGTGGCTGTCCGAGAAGCATACGTAGAGTAACTTAACAAAATAGGATATGTTGCCAGTTTATGAATCCAATAATAACTTGGTGGTTGTATCAGAAAACAAAAGCCTAATATCTTTAATTGGAAGCAGGGTCTGGGTCTGGTAGTAGGGGTAATTGGTTTGCATATTCCTGGTAGATCTTGATGGAATGAAGTCTTGTTTTCCTTTTTTACTTAAAGGAAAAAAAATGGGGTTAGCGTAATTTCTCTGATTAAGAAGGTGTAAATGATTATTATTTCAGAGTAATAATTCTAGGCCTTGGCAGTATGTTGATATTGATATTTGTTATATATCTGGTACTGTGAGAAGTGCTAAAGAAATGAAGGTGTATTGATGAATTCATTCATTTTCTTTTATTCAACAGACATTTCATGATTGAGTATAGAACATTTGCTTTTTAGTTTACAAACTAATTTTATGTTTCACATGTAGCTCTCAAAGCATGTTCATGAGATAAGCAGAAAAGGGATTATACCACTTTTAGGACAAAAAGTTTGTGAAGCATTAGTGAAATATGTCTTGAAATAGGGAATTATTTTAATAAATGATTTTAACATTACTGTTTTAGTGTGAATTTAACTATTGTCAAGTGTTTTTAAAATGACTTAATACAACTTAAAGATTCTATTTTCATTTGAAAGTAAGAAATTCCATTTTGAGAGGTTGTTCATTTTTTTTTAACTGATGTGTTCCCCTAAGAAGATGCTGTCACTGATTCAGCATTACTAAGTGATACCAAATGATACTCTTTTTATGGAGATGAGATTTTTCCTTCATTATCCCTTTTCTTGCAAACTTTGTATAGCTTGACCAATAATTTCAGAACATGCGATCCTTAAGTAGATTATAACATGTTCTGAACGGTTGATAGGGAACCACTGCCTCAGTGGAATAGTCCCTGTAACTTTTTTTGGTCACACAGTGTCTTCACCAGTCAAGATTTCATTTATTTGTAAAATCCTTATCTATAATATCAGTGTGTCTTTATCACACTGTGTTTAATTAACATGTAAATAACCCTGTGAGACACTTCCCAATTTTTAATATAAGTGAGACTGTTTAAGCCTGGTAGGTATAATAAGAAATTTTATTAAAATAAAATTTATATTTTATAGACAAAACATGCATTATTTTAAGAAATGTTTGTCCTCAGTGTGTGACCATTTCGTTTAATCCTAAAATGTAGGTAATGTATATAAGAACTTTGAAGAAAAATCCATGACGTATATAAATGTTGGGATCACACGCACAACGTGGTCTTAACCTGTTCTTGATGTGGGGAGGTGGCAGTGTGGTTACAGGAATTATGGGTATGGGACAATGGACAGATCATAAATGTAAAACTTGATGAGTTTTCACTTCTTCACCCCAGAAACTTGGAAGTTTGATTTGGGTCTTTTTTATTCTGTGCCCCTTTTTATTATGTCATTGGTGGTGTTTCTCAGTCTGTTCAAGAAATTGATTTTTCTGCTGGTTATGGACCATAATTTTCTTCTTCTTTGCATACTTGGTAATATTTGATTGGACGATAGACATTGTGAATTTACATAATTGGGATGGGTGCTAGATTTTTTTATTCCTAAAAGTATTCTGAAGCTTTTGTCTGCGGTGCAGTTAGGTTACTTGGAATCTTCGATCCTTTTGAGGCTTACTTTTTAGCTTTGTTATTGGGACCAGAGCAGCCTTTAGTCTACAGCTAATTTTGCTCCCCTGCTGAGGTAATATTCTTCTAAATACTATACCTGATACCCTATAAATTACTATTAATAGTTTCTCTTCTGGCTAGTGGGGAGCATGAACTGGTCCTGGGTCTCTGTGAGGTCCAGGGGTGTTCCTTCTGCTACTTCTGGTTGGTTCTTTCCCTGTCCTTCGGCAGTTCCTTCACAGGTATGCATTGAAAGGTGCTTAGTCAATAACTTGCGAGAAACTGTCCTAGATTTGTTGGAGTGTTCTTTTTCAGTGCAAAATCTTTCTTCTCTGGCATGTTATGTGTAGATTCTAGCTGCTTTGGTCCTCTTAGTTTCAAACTGTCTCCTCAACTCACAAGGACTGCCAGGCTCTGTTTGGATTCCCCTTTTTTGTGCTGCACGCTGTTAGCTCTCTTCAGAAAAGTTAACTGGGACACTGGAGGGCTCACTTTGTTTTTCTGTCTTCCCTTAGGGGTCGTTATGCTACGTGGCCTGGCATCCTACTCTTCCACATGTTTGTCTAGTTTGTTTGTTTGTTTCTTTTTAAGTTTAATTCAAGAGACTCAATACTGTTCCTGTTGCTTTGGGCTTCATTATGACTCAAAGCAGAAGTTCTCTGTTAGTGTTTTAAATTAATTTTTCTGAGCTGATCCTTCTTTTGTTAATCTGTTTCCTTTAGGTTTGTTCATCTCACTAGTTGAGTTCCTATTCCTGTTCTTATGAAACATAATTTGTCCTTTCCCATAATGTATTGATTTATTTAATTAAACTGTAAGATTTCTACCAACTACTTTACTGTGTTTACAATATGGTTAGCTTCTCTGTGCAGTTGATCAAAATGGATTTCTGAATTTGTAATGATTTAAAAGCTTGCTTTAATCTGAAAATTACAGAAAGTGATCTTCAAATGCAGGTATAGAGGTATTTATTTGTTACTATTTTTTCTTTATAGATAATCTGGAGCCTGTTTTCATTCCAGGATCAATTCTCTCACCATTTCCTATGCTAACTGTATCACTCATTTTGTGTTCTTGCAATAGCGGAACATTTTAATATTAGCTGAAATACTGTATGCTATGGATTTTCCATCACTGCTAATAACAAATTAGCAAAGCTGCAGAGTATCAAGAGCCAGAGATATTCTTTTTCCAAATTGTCAGCCACACATGTTAGAGAGTTGGTGGTATTTGTTCACTCTCATGAGCGTTTATGGACAGTTTGTCAAAGAGACAGTCACGTGTAGTGTATCCCACTTCTTTCTTGGACCCTTGAATCTCATCCTGCCTAGCAGAATCATTCTTTTCTCTTTGAATACACTTGTATTTACTTTGTGTCTCACATACTAACTTACATAGTATGTATTTTCCAGGTCTTTCTTTTCTTATTTATGTGTTTATTGAGGGCAGGAGCAATATGTTTGTATTCCTTCTTAAATATTTTAGGTGCTCGATAAAGATGTGTTGAAGGAATGAATGTCTGTTATATAGTTAAGAATCTATATGAAAAACCATGAAATCCATTTCCTTCGAATTCTTCAGTGTTTAGTTTCCCTTTGCCTAACTCTAGGTTAACTTTGAACCTCATCAGCAATAGAAATGTGTTAGAATTCCTTTGCACTGCAGATACTTGCACCATTGTCTTCCCAGTCACAGCCTGTGGAACTGACATCAGAGCCTCTCCCTCTTCATTTTTGGGTCTTCACTGCTATAATTGTGATTGTATGCCTACATCAGAGAATTTCTGATTGAGAAGGCTGTACATAGACTCGTTCAGCAGTATCTCAGGGCAAATAAACTTTGTGCTTCTTTGTTTATTAAAAGCTTAGGACATTCCACATCTTTTTGTGCTCATGTGTTCTCATACACAGGCAAAGAATCACCAACCCTATAGAATATTGCATTGTTGCCAATTATAAAATGGGGAGTTGTATAGTCCATTTTGGAAATTTTATATCAGGAATATTTGAAAAAAATCTCAGGTACGTTATGTAAATCTTTAGCCATAAGGGAAGGATATAGATTGTAAATACCCCTATGATTTGGGTGTAGTTTTTGTTTTTTCATTTATTTATTCGTATTCTTCCATTCATCTTTCAGTCTGTCCATCCTTCCATCCATCCATCCATCCATCTATCCATTAAATATTTAGTGAGATTTAAATAAATTCCAGGCATTGGACTAAGAATACAAAAATAACTAAAGCTTTGATGGAGCTCGTAGTTTTACAAAGGAGCGAGGCACATAAATAAATGACTTGACATTAGACAAGTTGCTTAATGTTTCTGTGCTTGTGTCTCCTCTGCTGTAAAGTGGAGAAGATAATATTATCTTTGTCTCAGGACTGCTGAATTTTTATATGTATATATATAATTGCTTAAAACTTTATATTTGTGCTCCTAGATAGTAAGTACTATATGTTAGTCATAGGCTGGGCAAAGTTGAATGGTTTTCTAGTGTGTGAAATGCCCATTCAACACAGGTTTAGAGGCAGGAACATGAAGGAATTTTAAAGGGTGATAATGTAAGAAATCAGTCTTCCTGTGCCTTGGGGCCTGCACATAGGCATTATTTGTGCTTTTTTTGATGATATGAACGAAAGGGAGATAAAAAATGCTCCTCTTTCCTCTCTAATCCTTTTGTTCAAAATCCCTTAGCACTACAGACTCACATAGGGTCAGGTTTTATAATGAGCATTGACACAATTCATGAACATTTTGGTACCTTTCAGTAGGTTTGTAGTTGATAAATTCAGATGTCGTATATTTTTATCTTTTTCCTGGAAGTGTTTTTTCTGGTGTAATTAATAGTCCAAAGAACATTTGTCAGGGTCTGGTTGTCTTTAAGTGATGTGTAGTAAAGGCCTCACTATTATTCTCTCCAGTGGTTCTGTGTCAGTCTGAGTAACAGAATAGGGAGTGAAGTTTATTGGATTTTTCTCATATTTCTTCCCAATTGGTGGTGGTGGATGTGTACTTTTGGAACTTCCCTGTATGAGGATAGTTCTGATCAATTCTTATTTGACTCTTAAATATCAGATCTTTCAGTGCCATAACATTTAATATGTATTCTCCCTCACTAAATGAAATACCGGCAACCTTTAAACCTGTAGCTTAGTTGGTTATTATAAATGAAAATTGTAGTTCACCAATTTTTTTTTTTTTTTTTTTTTTTGAGACAGAGTCTCACTCTGTTGCCCGCGCTAGAGTGCCATGGCGTCAGCCTAGCTCACAGCAACCTTGAACTCCTGGGCTCAAGCAATCCTTCTGCCTCAGCCTCCCAAGTAGCTGGGACTACAGGCATGCACCACCATGCCCGATTAATATTTTCTATATGTTTTTAGTTGGCCAGTTAATTTCTTTCTATTTTTAGTAGAGACGGGGGTCTCACTCTTGCTCAGGCTGGTTTCGAACTCCTGACCTTGAGCAATCCGCCCGCCTCGGCCTCCCAAAGTGCTAGGATTACAGGCGTGAGCCACTGCGCTCGGCCTGTAGTTCACCAATTTTAAATAAGTTTTGGTTTTAAGCGTTCGGGAGAGTGGCAATGGCTTTTGGAAATTGTTGCTAATTTCTATCTCATAAATCAACTCATCACATTTTCTTATTACTGTTTGTGCATTGGCCAGATGCTGTTAGTTGAGTTTATTGCAGTTTTTAGGTATTTGTAAATGTAATTGTTGATATAATTATTAATATGGAACTGTTTATCATGAAGTAGATCTTGAAATGGCAACCAGAGTCACGTGTATTTTATTCACTAATTATGAAAACCTTGCTGGTGTTAATAATGGTTTTTTAATGATAGTCAATATATATTAAACATTTCCTGTATACCAGGTACTGTTCTAAGGGCTTTGTATGTTCCAACTACTTTAATCCTCCCCACATGTAAATGAGGTCAATGTTGTTGTTATCCCTCTTTCACTAGTGAAGAAATTGAGTCCTAGGCAAATTGAATAACTCCATCAAGGTTACACAGCTGTGCAGGGCAGAGTCACAATTCTAATACACAGGTTAGACTTCAAAGAGTGTACTCTTAATTACTGTGGATTAGAATTCAAGAAAATATTTACTTTAGTCTCACTTTTATTTGGTAGGGCAGTATTACAGTGTTTACTAAATAGATGAGCCAGCTAGGTCACAGAGGTTAAACTGGTGGTGGAAGGACGAGAATCCAAATCCGGGAGCACTACTGCTGTCATTCTTGTCTCTCTTTTGCACGTTTCTAGCATCTGAGGATACTGCTAAGTTTCAAAACTTCTTCTTAGTTTCGGCTCTATTTTCCAAGTTACTTATTAGTGAAATTGAATCCCATTGGTCCATAAGAGAACTCTGAATGATGCCTTGGCCTTATGTGTGACAACTGGCTTTTTAATTGGTTTCCTATTGAGCTTCAGATCAGTTTGACTTGTTCAGGGATGGTAACCGCAGTGTAGTTACATATGTAGGCCCACGTTATTATTTCTTGTCCTTTATTTACCAGAACATTTTATTCTCTGTTAAATAATAGAAATAAATATAACTCCACATTTTAAAACCAATGCATAAAAGGTGGCAGTTGGTAGTAACACACTGTCTGTTTAGCCTTTTGTTTCCAAGGCATAGAACACGAATAAAAGAACTTTTTGAAAGTTTATTCTTGATACAATTTCCTTGAAATAAAACATTTATATTTAGAGTGAGAAATAATTGGTGAGAGAATTGCTGAATATGGAACTTGTTATATTCGTTCCTTTCCTGCTGACAGATAAATGTTACCTTCAGAAGAAACATGTATAGTTTATTGTTTGGAATAAAACAATGAATAGGGTTCTAATATAAAGAATCCTAAAATTAAGCAAAAGCAATCATTATTTTGTAAAGAGATAATTTAAGTTTACCATGTAATTCCTTATTTTAATGGGAATGGTTCATTTAAGTTTTAAGACTTCCTAAGCAAAGTGGAAAAAATAGATTAATATGATGAAATAAAGTATATGTAAATGCAGTTTTGTATTTATAGAACTTTAGATTCAAAGTGTAAGTTTTGTAACTAACCAAACTTTCTTTGGTACTATAGAAGGAACAGTATGATTTCCAATTTTTTTTTTTGAACCACAATTTCACCTAACCCCTATAGTAATTGACTTACATGACTAATATTTTAAATGTGAACAGAATTCATGAAAATCCTTTTCTCTGAATTTTATTAAGCATTCTATTATACTACTTTATGAAAGAATAACTAGCTAAAATGTGGGCATTTAACAAAGGTAAGAGGACCAGTCAATTATTCTGAAATATAAAGAATGATAAGATTCAGGGTAATATGCATTTTTAAGTCTTTTTTTCTTAAACTGAAGTATAATGAGATGTCCAATCATCTAGATAGTAGATATACCATTACCAGTATAGCTTATCCTTCCATCAGTTTAATGTGTATTAGGAAAGCATTCTTGTCTCACTCTCGGATCTACAGATTCTCTATGAAAATGTACCTTCTTTATTCATCTGTTTTTTGTGAACAAACTGTTCCTTTCCTTTGCTGTATTCCAGTCTTGAATTTTTGTGATACATGTGAGATCGCTTTAAAAATTCTTTGTTGTGTTGTTAATTAATTAATTAAATATACACATACTTTTTTTAGTATGCTAAAAGCCAGACACTATCTCAGGTGCTAGGGTATTGCACTAGACAAAAATAAACAGGAATCCTGCCTTTAAAGAGTTTTTATTCTGATCAGGGGAGAGGTCCTGTCTGTTTCTTAAATGCTATCATGCGAAGAAAAATGAAGAACTTATGATGCTTTTATAACTACCTTAAACTCTTAAAATTTGGTTTAAAATGATTTGTTGATGTGTCCTGGAAAAAAATGAAAAAAACAGAAGGAAGGTTTTTTTTTGTTTTGTTTTATTTTGTTTTTTTGGTTTTGTTTTTATATAAATGTTGGTGATCATACCTAAGATTAAGTCATGTTTGGTAGAAATTAGTTTCATAAGACTAGTAATCTGTTGGTTACATATCTTAGTTTAATGTATCATTTAGGTTTACACATAAATGGTCCTTATGGGATTGTCTGTGTTAAATCTTGGGAAGACTCAAATTGCCTCCTACCTGCTGTGCATCAATCTGACTGGTAGGTTTTGTGCACGAAGTAGGGGAATGGTGAAAATGTGGTTGGGGACTAAATTGTAGTCCCTGTGTCCTTTCTAGAGGTAGTTTAGTATGCTGGCTAAAAGTGTAGGCTTTGCATTTTAACTGTGTGGTTGTGTTCAAATTCTGGCTGTCTCATTTATTAGCTCTATGAGGATGAGCTAGTTAACTTACGCCTCAGTTTTCTCACTATAATATGAGGAAGATAATATCACCTAGTACATTAGATTGGTAATACTAAATTGAGGTATTATAAAGCATTTTATACTGTCTGGTCCACAGTAAGAGATCAATAAGTGTTAAGGATTATTACTGTGGTGGCTCACAACTCTAATCCCAGAACTTTGGGAGGCTGAGTCGGAGGGATCGCTTGAGTCCAGGAGTTTGAGACTAGCCTGGGCAACATAGTGAGACCCCGTCTCCATAAAAAATAGAAAAATTAGCTGGACATGGTGGTGCATGCCTATAGTCCTAGCTACTTTGGAGGCTGAGGCAGGAGTATTGCTTGAGCCCAGGAGTTTGAGGTTGTAGTGATCTATGATGATGCCGCTGCACTTATAGCCTAGGTGACAGAGCGAGACCCTGTCTCAAATAAAAAAAAAAAAGGGATTATTGTTGCTGATATAATAATAATAGTGGTAGTAATAGTACTTCTATAATTATATCAGCAGTAGTGGTCAACACATTTAAATACAGACCAGTTGTGCTGTGCCTTGAAAATGCAGCAAAAATAATTTAACAACCTAGGACTCTAGACCTACCTTTCAAAGTGGGCCTCTGAGCAGAACTTATTTTTAATGTGTTTTGATAAAAATAAATATGTTTTCTTACTAATTTCTGTGCAGTGAAGGTAAAGCTTTACAGTTTTCTAGTCTCTAAATTTTGGTATAAATACTTATACCAAATAAGTATTATTTTGCTGGGGGCCCCATATCATTATTAATCATGTTAGAATAACTCTTGTCTCTAACATTTGCTCTCTGTAGAAAATACAAAGCTCAACTTGTGATACATGTTTCTCAAATTCTTTTAGAAAACATTTTGAGTACTTTAAGGGACTGTGTCTATTTTATTTATAAAAGTCATAATAGCTTGATAGGCTTTTTTAGTTTTTCCTCAGTCCTCAATTTATTGCTATAATTTATTCTTATGTTGGAAAAGTGAACATTACCATCATCATTGTATCTAAATATTATCTTTTTTACTTTTCATTTCATTAGTCTTATAAAATATTAGTCATTGACATGGAAGAAAATAGTTTCTTTAAAAAATTTGGTGACAAATGAAAATAGTGTGTGATATCCATTCTAAATCATCATCTATATGATTCAGAAATTTAAAAATATGAACTCAAGTGCCCTCAAAAATGTATCTCTGGTAGAATATTACATGACAGCTGAAAATTTGTGTTTTAAATATACAATATAATAAACTTATTTTGTATATCTAATAGGGAAGCTTGACTTTGGGTAATTTGCCCTAATAATAATAACTGCAAGGGTGATGCCATTGATTAATGAATCATCACTGCTCCTTCCCAGACCTCATTAGCTTCCCTCTTCTGCTTTAAAACCCTCCAGTGATTTCCTATTACTTTGTACATGAAGACCAATCTTTTTACCAACATAATTTTCAAATGTTTATGAAGTGTTTCTTGTGCAAAGCATGTTGTATGACCTAATATAATAATACAAGAAAGTGCAGTTCTTTTTCTGGGACTGTGATAAATTTCAGGAAAATGCTGCTCTTAATACTTAGAAATATTGGAGAAAATATTTTATTGAACTATAAAAGCAAGGTTATTGAAATTTGTTTTTAAGTTTTTTCTTTATTCTTAATTCAGAGATTCAGTTGCTTTCATAGATTTATGGATGTTGGTATCATATACCACTCCAAATACTATAAGCACGAATCTCAGAGATTAAGGTTTTAGAGATACTTTTGCATCATATTCCTTACGTAGTGAGTCATTGAAGTAATGTGTATTTAAAATGCTTATGCATTTCTTTTTTTTTTTTTAAATTTAAGTTGTAATGGCGACTCCTTGGTGATTGTTCCTTGGCATGAACATAAACATCGAGCTAAAGATTGGTGTGAGGCGTTGGAGTGCAGGTCAGTATGAGCCAGCGGGAGGCATCTTCATTTCTTCGTTGGGTGTGTGAGTAGATGCCTTGTCAAAGTGGTGTGTGGCCTGTGATCTCTTACTCCATGATGACACTCTGTGATGTAGAAAGGTTGAGAGAAGTTTTAAAAAATGCACTTGACTCAGTTATGTTAGAATTTTTTAATGAAAAATATTAAATGCCACAAAGGAATTCTGTTAAAAATGATTTTTATTATAACAACTCTTTTTATTTTGAGATGTCCCCTTTCAGTCTTTCACATAAAGATGTATTTTTCACAATTGCAATTATGGTATGCATGCAGTTTTGTTTTTGGTTCATTTTTAGTTTTCATTTTTATAAGATATAACTTTGGAAAGCTCTGAATGTGGAGCTATCGAGTACTGCAGGAGAGGGTGGGAGATGCAGTGTGGGGCTGACAGTCCATGCAAGGAACATTTGAGTCCCTTTATCTTTCCACTCCTCAGAATCAGGTAGGTACTCTTTCTCTGTCTCTCCTTTCATGTTTTCCCTACGTGAGACCAGAGGTTTATTTTTTTGACTCATACATTGAGCCAGAGGGCCTGTAAATTGAGTTTGAAAACCCCTAGATTCCTGGATATTAGACATGGCAGAGGACACGGTAAAATGATGGCTTTGAAAATCTGGATATTTAGAAAATCTGTGTCCTAAATGCTGCAACACTGGTTCCCTTGACCATCCCTGCTCCCAGATACAGGCATATTCCCCAAGTAGAAGTTTGGAGAGTTCTTTTCTGGAGAAATGGAGTAGACTGAAAAGAGGCCTGTAGGGACTGAGATATGGTTCCCCAAGATTAGTGCACTACAAGGTGACAGGCAAGCCAACAGACAAACAGATGCTGTTGCACCCACAGAGCCTCCTAGACATGAGGTTAGACTCCAGCAGGTAGAATAAATGAACAGGAAAGGCAAAACATAACAGAAAATGGAACTGAAAGAAAGTGGTACCATGCAGAAAGAAGAAAGCTTTAAGAATCATAATTAATATTGCTTGGAGATAAGAGAAATATTGTATTTGTGAAATAAAAATAGCATTGTATAAAATAGGAATAGAGAAGTAAGAGAACTTTGGGACATTAAGAAAAATTGAAAGTTGGCATATAAAAATCAGAAGAGTTGGAAGATAAAAGCAAGGAGCTTTCCTAGAAATTATAATAAAACTACAGAAGTAGAAAATAAGAGAGTAGATATTTTAAAAAATGTAAATATACAAGTTGTAGCATTCGAAAAAGAGATGCCATGGATAATAGAGGGAAGGAAATGGTAGGAAATAATTCAAGCCTGTTACTCAGAGGCAAAGACTATGTGTTTTCAGATTGAAATGTCCATTACACTGAAGCATACCATCATGACCTTCTAGAACATTAGGGATACAGTTTTCTAAAGAGAAAAACATGTTATATGAACAGAATTAGGCATCAGAATGACCTCAGACATTTGAAGAGAATCACTAGAAGCTAGAAGACAATGGAGCAGTGTTTTGAAACTTTGAGGGGGAGAATATTTTTGATATAGATTTCTATATCCAACTAAAAGCATCAATTAAGTATGAAGTTTACCACTTAAGAGTTTGTAAAATTTACCACTAGGTACACCTTATTCGGGAAGCCATTATAAGATTACCTTATTAAAATGAAGGAGTAAAGTAAGAAAAAGAAAGCCACTGGATTCAGAACGGGGCTGTGGATGACAGCTATGCCCTGGTCTGGTGGGAGAACAGCCAGTGCAGATTGTGGTGATGTGCGGGTGGCTTCAAGAGCCAGGTCTCTTGGGAAAAATTTAAAAATGGAACTGATTTACTATTTGATATATTTGACCATTTTAAATGCTTTATATTTTGCCATTGATAGATCTTTGGGGAATTCGGGAAAAAATAGCAATGGATGCATATAAGCAAATGGGAGGACAACAGGCAGTTATCAACTCCAAAAAATCAAAAGTTGTTTAAGAAGAGGACTATGTATCATAATATATTGATGCCGTTGGGCTCAGCAGTAGGTAATATTTATATACTTATTACAGTAAGTTAATAATTAGTGGTTTAATCCAAATTGTGATATATCCATAATGGTAGGAAGAAGTATAGGGGAAATGAATGGTTGTGGTTTAAGATAGCTAAATAATGTCTAAAGTAGATGGATCAGAAACAGTTATAAACACATATTGTTTAGACATAGGTAAAAACCGGGAAGCAAGCTGACAGACTTGAGCATGGTATAGAGAATGACAAGGATGATGGCAGTCGGAGTTAGGTAAGGGATTGCTGGTTTTTATTTGATATGTCCTTTCATACTTTTGCTTTTTAGAATTTGTATGTGTATGTATATATATGTATATATGTGTGTGTGTGTATATATATATATATATATATATATATATACTGTCTAAAAAGTGATATATAAAAGCTCTAACCAGTAATGTGATTATTGCAAGTGAAATTTGGAAGCTGTCTTCATGTTAATAGCGCTGTTGGCAGCTTTCCTCTGCAGCTTTTGCTTTTTTGATATCTGAGTTAATGGAATATGTAACTCTTAGCTACCTTTTTTACTCCAATGAGTTTTAGTGTAATCACAAATGAATGTTCTACTGTTTTTGCTATCATTTGGTTTTTAAAAATTACTTTATAAATTTAGTTTTTACTTTTATCAAAGTTGTATATGTTTGCAAATAGTTTAAAGAATTACAGTGTTCTACTAAGTAAAACAAGGATAAAGATTAAAACTCATGGTCCTTTTATCCCCTTCCTCCCCATATCCTGCTCTCCAGAAGCAACTACTCCCAGTTCCTTTCAGTGAATGTGTTGGTGTTTATCTCCGTATCTCTGAATGATATGCTTGTGTAGTTGTTTCTTGATTTTTTTTTTTTTTTTTAGTTTTGGCTATTATCTGTTGATTTCCTAGAATGGTGATGATGGTTTACTTTCTTTTTATTCCATGTACTCTATCCTTCCTTGGATGTTTATTCCTCCAACTCCTTCACAAAAAATCTTTTACTGTCATTTAGTGGAGTTTCAGGAGAAAGTGGAGCTTAACACATGGTGTCTATCAGCCATATTTAACTAGAAGTCTTTATTTACCAATCGTGAGAGAGTGAAGAGGTAGATAAATTGAAAAAGGTGGGAGGTTGAGATGGTGGTAGGGAAAGGTGAGGTGATTCTGCTGACGACAGATTCTTTCAATTCCGATGGTGCCTTTTACAGAGTAGCGCCAACAGAGTACCTGACCCTTTGTCTGATACTTCCCAGTTCTCCTTAGTCTTTGCCTTTTTATGATTCTAAGAAGTAGATAAAAGGGATGAGGGCATTTCTTCTCTGACCAACCACAGCAAGCTAAAATGTAAGCAAATCGTGCTGTGCTGGAACTCCTAAAACTATAAACATGTAAAGCCAGGAAAAATTTGACAGAAGAAAGGTGATTTTTGAAGATGATACAAATTTTTAGTAGTTACAGGCCATATGTTATTGCTTATTTATTCAGTTAGTGTCTGTCTCCTGTTAGGTTCAGGAATACTGAAGGAAGGTAAAGAGATGCAGTCCCTGGCCCCATAAAATATGTGACCTAATTGGGAAGTGCAGCTGCTGCAAACTACTAAGGGGCTGAGTGCTGGGAACGGGAAGTGCACTGTGGGAGGCAGGTGGTTTAGGAAGTTTCTCCCATGGAGGTGCTGGGGAGCCTGAGATTGGACAGATAGGTAGGCATGAGCGCAGTGGAATTTGACAAATGAGGGAAGGGAGTGTTCAACGAAGAGGGAAGAGCATGTTGGGAGGCTCCAGGGAAGGCGCCCTTCAAAGACTGAAAACAAGACATGCCAAGCTTTGCTTAAAGTTAAGAAAAAAAAAAGAAAGAAAAGAAAACAAGACATGCATGTTGAAGTGCATAGAACAAAATTGAGATTGGCATCACAATGAGGCTAGACTGTTTTCAGAGAGATTGCAAACTATATAAGTATTTTAGACATGGGGATGATATAATCAGGTTTCTGTATTTAAAGAAGATAACTATATTACCTGAGGATGTCATGAATTGAGTTGTGAACTTGTTGCATTTGAAGGGCCTGTGAACATCTAAGAGCAAATAGCAGGAAGATTTTGGAGCTTCTAAGTGAAGTCTTGTTTAGGTGTAAAAATATGGTAGCTGTTGCGATATCTATGGTAATTTGTATTGTAGAGTTGTAGGGGAGACCTGGAGAGATGGTGTAACAAGAGAAGAGATCTGGGCTAAGCATGTGGCAGTGCTATCATTTAATGGTTGGGTAGAGGAGGCTGCTCTAGCAAAGTGACTGAAAAGGTGCAGCCAGAAAGATAAGCACAGACTGGAGTGAGAGGAAGTGAAAGGGAAGTATGTTTCTAGAAGGAGATGTGGTTAGCTCTATTAAATGCTGCTGAGAGGGAAATAGGTAAGAACTAAAAAAAACTATCAAAGAAACTAAAAGTTGATGGTGGCTATTTTTCTCTGTTGAAATGGGACAGATGTAAAAGATTCCAGGAGGAGTCATGTGGCTTTATGTGGCAGTGGTGGGGAAAATTCCCTGGTAAGAATGTTACTGACATTATGAGACTAATTAAGTGAAGAACCATTTCATATATGGGGGGCTTTATTGTAGTGCCAGCTATAAGCACAGTAGGTTGCCTAAGGCATGTGGATAAAGTGCCTGAATACTTAGGAGCTCTGTGTCTAATCATATAGTATAGCTGCTAATAATTCCGATAAAAAAATAACTGTAAATAAAATTAAGCACCAGCTTTGTTCCAGACAGTGCACTCTGTGTACTTTATTTATACTGTTCTGAATTTTTACAACATTCTTGCGTAGTATCATTCCTTTTTTTTAAGTAATAAAAGGAATGTTGGGCTAGTTTTAGTTAAGTAATTTGCAGAAGATTTCATAGCTTCAGATTCAGTTCTGATTCCAAAGCTCACTGTCTTATAATAATAACAATTACAGCACCCACCATATACTATCAACTTAATTTAGATGGATGACTGTCCCTAATGGAACACAGCATTTTTCCATACGTCCATCTGAGATTTCTGAGTTTAAGCTACTTTCTACTCATTTTTTAGTCCTCCACCATGGAAGGCAGCTGGCCATGATCATCCTTATAAAAGCTCCTCATAATTTGTGATTCCTGTGGTGTTATCCTGTGTACATTCCTCTAAGATGTTTCTTTTTCATGCCTGATGGGGAATGTATAGAGTAGTCTTGGGCTGTTCAAATGTCAATGCAATGCTATATTGCTGGAACCTAATAGAGGCATGTTAACAACATAAATGAGGTGTATTTCCTACTGTTTTTCTGAACGTTGAAAACAAAGTTTCTTAATTCAAATTGGAATCACCTGGTTGTATTTTCTTAAACAAGGCCTGGCTGGCCAGCACAGGTGATTTTGATTTAGTAAGCCTGTGGTAGGCACCCAGCTATGTACATTTTGTTAAAGTTTCCCAGGGTGATTTTGATTTTTGTTAATACTTATTTGATTGATTTGTGGCATAGTTGTTCCAATTTATTATCCATTCTGATTTTCTAAATTGGGAAAACCAGTGGGAAAATAAATTAAGCATCCTAAATACATCTCATTTGTTTTATAAGGGTACACATACATATGAGAAAATACACACACAAACACCCACACCCACGTATATATATGCTCCCTGTCTCTGTAATCTGCTTTCTCCCCATCTCTGTTCCTGTTTTTTTCTCACAAAATTATAATTTTTCCAGCATTTTAGTCCATTATTAATTGTTCTTTTTTTTTCCTTCACAGAAAGGTTGTTGAGCCAAGTCTTGAAGATGAAAGTGAATTCTTGTATGCTGCACAGCCTGAGTTACTGAAGTTCAGGACAACCCAGCTTTCAGTTGAGAAGGTTATAGACTGGTATCAGAACAGAGCAGAGGAAATAGAGCATTACGCCCGACAGGTGAGGGGGCAGTGACACCTCTGTGATGCTAGCAATGCTGCCTTGGATCCTCAGGATTCAGTATCTATTAACAGAATGGATGCCAACAGTGGTGCCAGGTGCCAGGAATCGTGTATATAATTTGCAAAGGATGAAATAAATAGTTCTTATTACTTTTGTTCATTTGTTCTTTGGACCAGAAGGTTTTGTGGCTTTTGTTTTGGATTCTTACAGAACAAATATGTACAAGAAAAGTTGTTCAAAGTCTTTCCTTAAAGTGTAAACTGCAAAATATGGTACATACTATCTCTGCTTTTCTATATATTTTTTTAATAGACTTAATACCTTACTAATTTAAAAGATTGTATCAACATACAAATGCTTGATTAATTCCCTGTTATATTGCAATAGTACAGTTGATTGTGATTTTGCCTTTTAGGAACCCTCTTTGAAGATGTTTCTAATGTTTTCATGTAGTCTATGCCTAATTTCTCTCAGTTCTTAGGTACCTTTACTGAGATGTATAACCCCTGCATCAGAGAGTGGTCGTGGAAGAGAGAGGAGGATTATGCTTCTGAACCTTAGCCTATCTGAGTACTAATGTTGACTCTTTGACTCACAGATGTTGTGACTCTGGACCTGTTTCCTATACTTTCTGTCACTCAGTTTTCTCATGGGGTTAGTTCTTATACCAGAATCAATGAGAACAAAGAAAATATGCTTGACAGAACATTAAAAACTCTGCCAATTGAGTACTCTGTAAAAATAAGTAAAAGTGGTCATCTTCTTAGAGAACAGAGCAACATTCTTTGGTAATTCAGAGCAAAGAATGGCAGAATATGCTTTTAAGTTGTTTTCATGGTCTGGCTAATGAACACTTGCAGTCTTGGCTTTGGACTGCCTGTGAGTCTTTCATTTGACCAGGAGGTTGATTCAGAGGGTTTGATGAGCAGCAATACTGTGGAAAGTAATATGTTCCTCTTTGTTTAAATTTCTACTTAATGTATGTGGCATACCTCATGTTTCTGTGTGATGATAGACTTCCTGAATTTCTGCTTAATCTAATTCCTGTATATAGTATTCATAGGATTGAAGATGAATCATTTGCTGGAGGTGATGGGAATATTCTAGACCAAACTTTTTGAGTTATGGCCAAGAACACTTATGATTGACTTTTTAAGTTTTTGAAAATGGCTAAGGACCATAGTACTTTTGAAAATGTTTAGAATCTTAAGATATCACAATGAAAGGAATCTTTGGAGATAATATAGTTTAATTCTGTATTTTATAGATAGATAAATTAAAGTCCATAGAAAGGAAAGGGAGCATCTTGCACAGGGGCAAACAGTGGCAGAGCCAGACAAAATACAAGTCTCTGTATAATCTTTCTTATAGTGTCCATATAAAAATGATCAATTATACAAATCTTATTGACTGAGAATAGGATATATAAATCTGAAAAAAGTGGTTCTTCTCAGATCTGCAAAATCATTATATCCTGACGTGAAAATTACAGATATTTATATTTTATCTAGAGAAATAATTTCCAGAAAATTAATATAATGACTTAACTACACTATATAGGATAAATGAAATATATAAATGTTTGATCATGACTATACTAGTAAGTAAAGTCAATGAGAAATCACTTTGAATAAGATATCTGAAATTGCAGACAGATTCAGGTATATTGTATTGTTAAGTTAAATATCACAAATTGCTGTCATAAATATGAACAACTAATGGTGAAATTTTAACAAACAAAGTAAAATTTTCTGTTGATTATACAGTAGCTGCATTCCAGGAAAATTCAGTGCAGAATAAACCATATAAAAAAGAATTTTGTTGGAAGGCTGAGACAGGAGGATTGCTTGGGGCTAGGAGTTTGAGACCAGCCTGAGCAACATAGCAAGACTCTAAAAAAAAAATAGAAAAATTAGCCAGGCAGGGTGGCACATGTCTGTGGTCCCAGCTACTTTGGAGGCTGAGACAGAAGGATTGCTTGTGCTTAGAGTTTGAGGTTGCAGTGAGCTAGGATGAGAGAGCAAGACCCTGTTTCAAAAAAAGAAAAAAATAGTATTTTGTTTAAAGGTTAAATGGAGTTGAGACCTAGACTCTGATATTTGTAACTAGGTTCTTCAGGACATTTGAAGGGTAGGCGAGAATCAGGGCCAGTTGGCTGTAAGGGACTGCCCTGCCTATTGTGGGAGCTCTGGCATTTCTGGCTTCCTCCCACTTAACGCCAGTAGGTCCCATTCATTCTTGTCATGGACAAAAGTGCCTCCCCATATTTTCAAAATGTCTCCTGTGGACAATTCTCCCATTGAGAATTGGAGTCTTAAACCAATATCATATATCTGGAAATGACCATATCATACTGGTCATGTTAAGCAAGGTGTACTACTTTGCTAATACAGGAGAAACTTGCTTGGTGTAACAACTAATATAGCAAGCTCTGAAGTGAGCCACTGAGACATGTTTTTGTATAGACAAATGTAAGCTGTTGTCACATGCACCCAGACACCTTTTAAGATTCCAATGGAGGAAGTACATGCTTTCAGCTTTGCTCAAAGCTACTGCTTCATAGCCTACAAGATGGCCAGCCTGCAGGCTGCAACACTTTATGAGAAATAAAGCTCTCCTTTCCAAGTTGGGGGAGGGGGGAGATTCCAGTGACATCATATGATTTACAGGAATTTAAAAAATATAAGTAGTTTATCATTGTCTCTAACAGGAAAAAGGATCCTATTTGATGGACCAATTTTGTTTGAGCACTTTGTAGTTTTCTTAGGTGAATATCTAGATATAGCTTTTTGAGAATACAGAGAAAATTGTATTTGTGTATGTGTGTGTATTTACATAGACATTTAAAAAAACTGCTTTGTAAGTAGTTCTTTCAGTTGAGCTAGGAATGAGAATTTGAAAATTTCTGCTGTCTGTAAAAAGTACTGGGCAACCAGCATCATGCATTTTAAAAGGTCAATAATTATTCCTCAATTTTTAGTCTTTACATATTTTGTAATCCAAAGTTTAAGCATTATTAAGCCTTTTAAAAAATAGGAATAACAGAGAGAGAGAAAATGCCACACTGGAATGAAAAATAAACTGTCATATTTTTTATACTTATCTATGTTGTGATTTATTCTTTTTATAGATTTTACTTTTTAGAGGAGTTGAGAAAAAAGGCCATGCTGGACTGAAAAATAAAAAATAGAAAAGTAGAAGGTGCAGAGAGTTCCCAGAAACCCCCTTTCCCCCCACCCCCTAGTTATGCCCGTTATTAACATCTTGCATTTGAGTGGTATGTTTGTTACCACTGATGAACCAAGATGTCTTTCCATAGGTGAATGGATAAACTGTGGTACATCCAAACAATGAAATATTACTCGGTGCTAAAAAGAAATGAGCTTTAAAACCATGAAAGACATAGTTTGAAACCTTAAATGCACATTATCAAGTGAAAGAAGCCCATCTGAGAAGGCTGTATACTGTATTGTTCCGACTATATGACATCTGTAAAAGGCAAAACTACGGAAACAGTAAACACTATCGGTGATTGCCAGAGGTTGGGGGTGTAGGGACGGATGAATAAACAGAACACAGAAGATTTTTTAGGGCAGTGAAACTATTCTTTATGATACTATAATGGTGGATACATGTCATACAGTTGTCAAAACACAGAATGTACAGCACCGAGAGTAAACCCTAATGTAAACTGTGGACTTTGGCTGATAATGATGTGTCAATGTAGGTTCATGGATTGTAACAAACGTGCTGCTCTGGTGAGGTGTGTTGATGGTGCGGGGGGGGGGGCGGGTTGTGTTGGTGGAGGGATGGGGCAGGAGGTGTATGGGAACTCAGCACTTTCTGCTCAATTTTGCTGTGAACCTAAAACTTCTCTAAATTAAAGTTTTTTTTTTTTTTTAAACCGTATAGAGCTTTCTGAAATTTAAATTTTTTACATGATCTAGCAATAATTCCTAGCCATCTTGAATTCTCTTTTTGAGTAATTAGGATAATTATAAGGAAAGAAAAGTGATTTTGGGTACTTTATTTAGTTGACTTGTACTCTTCCTGTTGTTTCTTTCATTTATTTAAAAACACTTCTATAATAGGCTTTTTATTTTTTATTTTATTTTTTTTTTGAGACAAGATCTTGTACTGTTAGAGTACAAGTGGTGTCATCTTAACTCTCTGCAACTGTAAATTTCTGGGCTTAAGCAATCCTCCTGCCTCAGCCTCTTGAGTAGCTGGGACTACAGGCACATATCACCCTGTCGGGCTAATTTTTCAATTTTTTTTTTAGAGGCAGGGTCTTGCTGTGTTGCTCAGGTTGGTCTCAAACTCACGGCCTCAAGTGATCCTCCTGCTTTGGCCTCCCAAAGTGCTAAGGTCATAGGCATTTGACACTAAGCCCAGACTTTTTTTTTTAAGCTTCATGTTAGGTATTGACTTTTCATGTGGCTTATGCTATGATCAAAGTGATATCTGACATAGTTTTATCTTTTTTTCATTTTTAGAGATTTAATTGGTGTGGGACTTCTTTTTCCTCAGTGCCTATAAATGCCTTTAGCAAAACTTGTTTGTTGGTTTAGAAAATGTTTATAGTGGTAAATTTTATCTGGTGAGGGTTTGGGGTATGCGGTGCAATTCTGCAAGTTGCATTAGAGCCTACTTTCAAAGTGTTAGTAATTTGATTTTAAAACATTTTTACTTCAGTAAGTATTTGGGAAGGCAATAAATTCAAAGTTGATATTAGAAAGATGAATTTGGATCACAGAGTTGGTAAGTGTATTACAAATTGCTAATGTGCTATGTGTGCAAACTATTGCATGAAGTTGTGTTCTATGCATCAATTTTCTTAATGTTTTCTGAAAATTCATCTGAGATAGAGTTTTTTAAAAAAAATTGGTATGAAGGCAAATGTATTCTTTCAGATGGGAATTGTATTTTTATTACTAGGCATTAAGTTAGAGAACATTTATCTATTGGATTAGCACCTGATACCTTGTTTTGCCTCGTGCTTTACCTATGTATACCCCCCCTTGTGTTTATTTGCACCACTCTTTCCACGTGAGAATGCATTTCTTCTGTTTTCACTGTCATCTGTCAGTCCCTAGACCTTTGAAGGGCCTTGGCCAGGCCCTTAGTATTGCTTGGTATTTTCCTTTGCGTTGTATGACTGCTCCCTCTTCCCCTTCTCCTCTACTCCTGTACCCACCACTTCCCTTATCATCCTCAGAAACTGATTTTGCTTTGCATTTCATTTGAAAATTTGAGAACTCCCTTCTATTTGCACTTATTCTTTCTAGCTTTTCCAGAGGAAGAGGTCTCTCTTGTGTTCAGAGCTACTCTTTCTTTACCTGTGCTCTGGATTTTACATTCCCACCTGCTAAGGATCATTTTATCAGTCATCTGTTTTCTCCACCCCATATCTTTAACCTCTCATTCTTGACTGTGTCTGCTATGTGCCCCTCTGCCCCTTTCTTTTGGATATAAAATTCAAATCCCTTCTATTTTATAAATATATATAAAAAATTAGATCCATACCCTCCTTGGCTTCTGTATAGCTTCTTGTTTCTGTAACAGCTCAGCTCAGAAATATTCAATGTACTTTTCCTAATCACTTTCTCAATTTTTGTTGACTCCTGTTTTCCTGAGTCTGGCTACTGCTACCACTCTGCTGACACTGCACTCAGTAAGACTAACAGTCTACCTCTTAATGCCACATTCCCTTTGTTTGTGTTTGACATCATCATCCTTTGACACTACTCACTACTTCTTCTTTCCTGAAATCTCTTCTGCTTAGGCTTCTTTGGCACCATTTCCTGTCTTTGTCTTAGCCGTTCTCTTTAGTGTCTTCCTGTGGCTCCTGTTCTTTGGCTTGTCCCTTAAACGCTGCTGTCGCCCAGGGTGCTACTCTTGTGGGTCTACAGATTTGACCCCTTCAGATCCTCCTCCCCAAATACTACTCTATGGTTTATGTGCAGACAATTCTCAATTAAAATCTTCAGCCAAGTGTACTTACAGACTTTTTTTTCTTGTTTTTGGACCTACTATTAATGTTAGTATGTTCAATATAGAATTAATTTTTACCTTTGATAAACATGCTCTCTCCTTTCTCTGTCTCCCCACTCGTATATGAGGGCTGTCCAGAAAGCAGCCACTCATTGTTAATATAACAAGGACAGTTTGCCCGACATTGATATAACCTGGCAGCCAGGGAGAGTGGACTGTAATACGCATGTGTGCACGATGATGACTTCACTGTGCTAGTCAGTGGGGCGCTTGACTCCATTGAGTGAGCATGTGTACTGTGTGGCCCGTCACATTCAAAATGACTGAGCGAGTAGAACAACAAATCTGCATCAAATTTTGTGTTAAGCTTGAACATTCCTCCACAAACTATTCGGATGATTCAGAAGGCTTTTGGGGATGATGCAGTGAGTGCGGCACAAATGAAAGTGTGGCACAAATGCTTCAAAGACGAGAATCTGTTGAAAGTGATCACGTTGTGGAAGGCCTGCGACAAGCAGGAACACCTGAGAATGTTGAATGTGTATGCGTTAGGTTAAGAAATGCTGGGAGAACTGTGTGAGATCCCCAGGTGCCTACTTGAAGGGAAATGAGGTGTCACTGTCCTATGTACAGTGTTTCTTGTATCTTTTATCTGCTTCAATAATTGTCTCTATTTTTCGTATTACATGGTTTCATGTAGGCTCCCGTGGTTCAGGTGAGGAACCTAAGCCATCCTTTTAGACTTCTCTTCCTTACTCAGACTGCTCATCTGATCTAACCAGATTTCATAAATTGTCTCCTTAATTACCTGTTATGTTCTTCCTCCTGTATGCCTTCAGTAACACTGTCATCTTTAGCTCCTTATTATTTTTTGCCTAGTACATAGCAAATGTTCAGGAAATATTTACTGAATAAATGAGGAAACTAGTTGGTGAATGCATGGGTGAATTAGTATATTTCTGTCTGAATTCCTCTAATACAGAGCTGCAGTTCTCCTGACTAGTCTGCCTGTTTTCATCCGGTCCATTTCCACTTCGTCATTCATGTTTCATTCATCATCACTTTGTAAAGAATACTCAGTATTCTATTTATGGCATGCCCGAGTCAAAAATCCTTCAGTAGTACTGCATTTCAGGGTGGATTCCTGCAAATTCCTTAGCTTGGCAAACAATGTTCTTCATTACCTGCCCCCGCCACCCCCACTGCAGCCATCTTTTTCATCACTTCACTTTCCACCTTCTTTTTTTTTTTTTCCCATTCCTTTAAACCATTATTAGATACCTTGCAATTATGTGGAGTCATGTAACTAGTTCTGGCAAATTGGCAGTGGGGAGAATGTTGAGCATCACTTTCAGGCTGAAGCATGCAAGAGCTGGTACATCTGTTTAGCAATGTCTTCCCGGGTTCACCAAGTGGGAAATCCAAGGGTTCCAGATGGTGTCGCAACAAGAAGGTG
Organism: Lepilemur ruficaudatus; assembly: GCA_963574885.1. Lineage (NCBI taxonomy): Eukaryota > Metazoa > Chordata > Mammalia > Primates > Lepilemuridae > Lepilemur > Lepilemur ruficaudatus. Next base: position 52,446 of record CAUYRT010099203.1, on the reverse strand, counting down.
GGGCCTTTCAGTCTAGCTCTTGCCATCAAACTGGTATTGACTGATTAACACTATGGTGCTCAAATGGTGGGGGCGATCACTAGGGAATTGAGGGGTGGGTGCTAAACCCAAGTCTGAGTGACGTGGTGGGCACTGTGGAGGGGTGGGACATGCTTGAAAAGTAGTTGGGGAGCAGAATTAGGGGTCTCAATAGGGGGAAGGAATTCCTCTAAAACTGATTTATGTGATTAACTGTACACCTCGGTAAATTCACTGAAAATCATTTAATTGTACACTTAAAATGGAGTGTTGGTTGTATGTAGGTACAGTTGGAACACTATGTATGTACTCTCTGGACTACTTTGACAGAGTAGGTTTTTGAATGTAACAAGATAAGTCAACTTGAGTAGTAATATATTTTGGGAAATCAGCTCACTACCAATTGTGACTGTAAACATTGTACTGTAAATGTTTTGTAGTTTTCCCCCAATAAAATTTTCAGAAGAAAAAAAGAACTGAACAATTAAGCAAATATTATTAACTTGTGGCATCTTAAATACCACACCAGTGGTTCCTAAATTTAACCCTGGCTTGGAAGCAGAATGCTACATTTAACTTAATCTATTAAATTAAAACACATTGGCTGGCAGGTTTTTTACCTTTGATAAAACCTTATATATTTCTTACTTTTTATATGCAAGGATTATATATACTTATTCACACATATGCTGTAAATATAAGTAACACCCAGACATAACCACATCCTGCTTTTAATATTCTCATTAAGGGTACAGATTCTAGAGCGAAACTCTGCAGTGAAATCTTGGCTCCTTCACTTGCTAGCTATTTGCCATTAAATAGGACATTCAAGTTCCTTAAGTTTCACTTTCTTCAGTTTAAAAATGAGCATAATAATAAGACTTAACTTACAAAATTATTGTTAGGATTAAATAAGATAATCAGTAGCCTGTTTAGCAAAGAAAGAGAGGGAAGGAGGAAAGAAGGAAGGGAGGAAGGGAGAGATGAAGGAAGGAAGCAAGGAAGGAAAGAAATAAAAAAAAAAAGGAAGAAAGAAGAATCTGAAAATTAATTTAGGGGGTCAAAAATCTTGCCAGGCAACTTCCCAGAGCCTTTTCTATGTAATACTCATTGTGAGTCTATAAAACTTTTCACCATAGCTGGAGATGGGGACACCAGAGTCTCAAGGAAGACTTTCTGGAGAAATTGGTGCCCAAGTTGCATCTTTAGGAAAAAATAATTAAGAGTCAAAGAAAGTATGAAGATGAGAGTGGGGCAGGGAGCAGGAGCTGAGAGGGCGTTTCATGCAAAGTGCAGGGCAGAGATAGAAAGGTGTACTTACATCCACTATGGTGTCTAGGGAGCCTAACTATGTGAGCTACTGAGGGCTGGGGCCAGGAGAGTGGAGAAGTCGGCAAGGGCTAGATTTTAAAGAGCCCTTGTTTACCATGTAATGAATTTGGAATTTTCATCCTGTTGGCAATGGGGGAATGTATCAGTTGGGACCTGAGGGTGAAACAGATGGCACCTACAAAAATGTAATTGAGGAGAGTGTAATGAAGGGACTCTTTACAAAGGAATGGGTTAAAAGGAGACTAGAACAGCTCAGTAAAGCAACGCAGGTTAGCAACAGAAGTGAGACAAAACCTCCCCAAGATTTAAAGGACACAGGGAGGAAGGACTTACCGGAACCAGGAGAAAGTTCCAGCTGAAGCTCTAGATGAAGAAGAAGGCAACTCAGCAGGGGCTGTGGCCTTCAGGAGAAAAATGTGGTGACTGACCATCCATGGCCTGGCAAGGACAGGGCAGGAGAAATAAAGAGTTTACCTCTCTCTCAGCCTCCAGTGACAGTGGAGAAAGTTAGAGAGCAGGTCTGCTGGGGCAAACGTAAAAGGTCCAGCACATCCATCAGGAAAGTAATGTGGTTTGAATTTTAGGTAAGCTCCCCTAGCAACTATGTGCAAAATGGACCAGAGGAGATTTGAAACCCTACATGGGAAGACCTAAGCTGATATCCACACAAGAGATGAGGAAAGCCTAAACCAGAGATATCTAAACATAGTTTAAACATAGAGTGGAAATGACGGATTTATTGGGACATTTGGATGTCAAACTTGGTGAGACTTGGTGGCTGGCTATGGCTGTTGGATCACAGAAGTGATTTAAGGATCATTCCCAGGTCTCTAGCTTGGATGATAGAGTGTCAAGTGATGTGAACAACTAACATAGTGAATACAGAATTGAGGAATTGAGTTCATTTTGAAACACGGGAGGCCCAAGGAATGTTCACGTGGTGATTGGCCACAGGTATTTGGATGTAGAGCTCTGATCCAAGTGAGAGAAACCAGGGCTATGGATACAGACTTGAAAGCCATCAGACTACATGGCAGCCAAAACTATGAAGGTGGATGATGTCCCCAGGAGCAGCAAGTAAAGTGAAGAGAGGAATGAGCCAAGAAGAACACTAGTGTTTAATATCTGAATTCCCCTGCCCTGCTCCCAGGGACCTGGGAACACTCTCCATTCTTGGCTCTTCATTGCTGATCACCTAAATTTCCAGCAAGAGATTCTCCTTGAAGTAATTGTATTGGCCTGTTCCAGGAACAGAGAAAGAGAGTTAATTTTCTGAGCCTCCGGCTCCTAGCAGAGACAGAATGTATCTTTATTTGAGATTTATTGCCCTTTAAAAATTGAATTGATGACTTTGTACAGGCCCAGGTTGCTTCAATGAGACAAATACGAATTAAAATATGTCCTCTTTATTTCTTGGGTCCTAAGGTTTATTGGATCCTTCCACATAAGTCTTCAAAGAACACCTTTCAAAAGTTCTGATCACACGGTGTAGCTGTGGAGCTCCATGGGCGAGAGGACATCAGGTTTCACTTCCCACTTTCCCCAATCTCTTCCTCCCCGACACTTACCCCACCTCCTGCCTGGACAGTTACCCATGGAACACGTGAGAACAATTATGACAACAGCAGCTATAGGTTGGATAACCCATGCATGCTTGACTTACTCAGAATTTTGCATCAGGCTGGGCACAGTGGCTCATGCCAGTAATCCCAGCACTTTGGGAAGCCAAGGTGGGAGGATTGCTTAAAGCCAGGAGTTTGAGACCTGCCTGAGCAAGAGCGAGACCCTCTCTCTACAAAAAATAGAAAAATTAGCCAGGTGTGGTGGTGTATGCCTGTAGTCCCAGCTACTCAGGAGTCTGAAGCAGGAGGATCACTTGAGCCCAGGAGTTTGAGATTGAGGTGAGCTATATGACGCCACTGCACTCTAGCCCAGGCGACAGAGCAAGACTATGTCTCAAAAACAAAGAAAAAGAATCTTGCTTCATATGATGGCAAACAAGCAATCTCTCATGAACATAATCATAAGTAGGTAGATCTATAGAGATGGATGTACCTGTACATATATAGCTCATGGCTGTATACACATATATGAGATCATATATATTCATGTGCACATACAAGTTAGTATGTGGGTGCACAGATGTGCATGTGTTCGTATGTGTTAATATATGAATATGAATATATGTGTATATGTATGCCACTGTGTTGTGTGTGCAAAGATATGGATTCATATATGTGAACATGTGTTGATGCCTACGAGAACAGGAGAAGGAGAAAAATGTGCCAGTCCTCCTATGATAACGAGAAGACAGCAAAGGGTTAAAGCAATCACTTTGCAAATCACTTTCCAAAAAAGCTGCACCCTAAATTAATTTTGGCTGGTAATCTATATCGGGTTAAATAACTCCTCATTATTCTGTAACACAGCTGAGGCATCTCCAAATGTTTATCTTGTTTTGTAACCGGTACCTTCTGGTATATTCTAGTGCCAGCACTCCCGGCTCCTGCTATATTTCATTCTCACTATTTTTGGACCGGAGCTGCTGGTTCCAGGTGATTTAATAAATTGCTTTTTTTTTTTTTTTTTGGTGTTCCTTTTAACTTACCCATCTGCTCAACACATGCGTAACTTGCAATCTGTCGGCAGTTTGCAGAAAGACAAACTGTCAGAGCTGCATGCATTTGACAACTTTGTTCCCAATTAGATTAGTGGTAATTTTAACAGATTTCAGGGCAATGGAGAAAGGGATGGCATGTTATTAAAGCATCAATTCTGACAGACCCGAGCACATATGATTTCAATGTAAATTATTTTAAATGCTTTAATTAAAACTAGAGAAAGATTTACCCTTTTAAACGGTAAGTGATCGCAAGAAAAATTTAAAAAGAAAGAGAGTAAGCGAGTTTTCTAAATGGTTTATGTTGTGCAAGGCAGTCCAGCAGTCAAGATGACTGTAATCTATGGCGATAATGTGGAGGCCGAGTTAATTATTCATTGCTTCCTCTCTGTAGCAGATGTGATTCAATACATGAGGTACAGTATTCAGGGCCTGGAACACTCTCTGTGAAAATCTCAGCTCAGGCTTCTTTTGGAGCCATCAGGAAATTGCCAGAATCTGTTTAACATGTTAAATATATTCATAAGAAAAAAAAATCTTCCTTTTTTTTTTTTTTGCTCTTTGTTTTTCCTATGTTTCAATGCAGCTGCTTCTCTCCTCACTAAACTCAGCATCCCAAGCCTCCGTATTCCCACCCCATCTCCAATCTAATACCCCTGAAGCACATGCACAGATGTACTAGATTAGGCAAACTAGGGGATTCTGTACCTCTGGTCACTTTGCAGGCACACAGCTCACCAGAAAACGCCCATCTATAATTTAAATGTATTGCAATAGTCACAATTCATGAGTGCAGAGCATCATTGACAGAATGTCTGGCGTTCTGGGAGGAAGCTCTCTAGAATCAAGGACACATATAGGTGGAAAGATTTCCCTGATGAATTTGACAATGTGCTTGATTTATTTAGCCATAAATCTAACCATTGGTTTAATGCTTTCCATTTGTTCTTAGACAACACTGGGCATTTTATTATTGAAATCACCAATATATTAATTAAGGTTTAATACTCCCAGAACATAATTGCATAAAATTCTTTTACATGCATATTTCTTAGACACTTGGGAAGGGTTCACCATTTTATATATGGGCCTATTGAGTTGAGAGCTGTCTGCTCTTTTAAAATTATGGAAATGGCTTAACAAAGAAGGTTATTACTATCCTACATATAATTTTCCTTAATTTTTCACATTGTTTTTAAGTAGATTCTTGCATTGTGTCTTTAAGGGCATCTTTTAGATAGATTATTACTGTTCTTGAACTGGTTTACAACTAGGCTGAGTTGGTCAGGATTATGTGTCTGAGGCAAACTGAATTTTATCCTATTTCTCTGTTAACATTACACATGAGATGTGCATCCATTCACATTTTTCATGGGGAGAAATTAGCAGCAGCTCTTTTGAGGAATCAATGCATAATAAATTTGGATGGCTATTTGACCTATGTATGGTGAATCCGTGAGAAATGGCATCTTTAGAATGATGTAAGATGGTAGAACAGTGAATCAAGTTCAACAAATTGTAACTTTCCTCCCTTTATTCTGGAGGACATGCTGCTAAGCCTTTTCTCTGAATTTCAGACTCTCTGCCACATAAGAGAGTTATTTTCTTCTGTTTGCTTTAGTTTCTGTTTTTCTTTTTGTACCAGAAGAAAGAATATATCCTCCAGCCGATAATAGAAATTGATCACTAACACCTCCTAGGTGAATGACCTTTGGAAAGCTTTTTTATATTTCTGAGCCTCAGGCTTTTCATCTGTAGGTATAATAATGAATAGCCACATTTCAGAATCTTTTGAGAATTAAATAAGATAATACATTCAAGTATCAGGTATATAGTTGGTGCAGTATAAATACAAATTTCCTCCATCCTTCCATTCACATTTTACTGATGCTTTGACACAACTTTGTGTTTTTATGTTTGCTTTTCCTTATAGGTGAGGAGATACAGAGAGGAAGGGAAAACTTTTAAGGGAAAGAGAAACCATCCTTTACCTTTTCAACATGGGAATCATGGCCTGGTAGGTATATAGGCTCAGGGTTATGGTTAAACCAATAAGTTGAAGCCAACTTGTAGCAAAAAACAATATATTTTGTATGTACTGCAATCAACCTGATGTCCCCTCCACCTATATGCCTGATATACTAAGTAACTTGAAGTATAAAGAATGCCACATCTTTAATTTCTGTATAATCATTTAATCTACTCTGAGCTTTCATCCTGCCTCAATCTCAGTCATTATTGAGACCCTCTTACTCACCCAAAGTGGTACCCAGGCTCCGAAAGCCTGACACTATCTGAAATATTTAGGACAAGCATCCTGGTCTTCAATCCATATAATTCACCCTGAAATACTAATTGCCCAAGACTGCATGGTCCTTTGTAGTCACAGAATTCTGTTGCTGTCATCTTAAAGTTGGTCATGGGGCATCTTGGCTGAAGACAAGTGCCAGGATGTCTAGCACCTATTTCCCTTTGGAGATCTGCCACCTACCTCTCCAGGATGTCATAAGAGAATAAGGCAGAATCCTGGATCCTTGCTACCTGGGGAGCCCAAACCTAAACTCTCCCTCATCTGACAGCTTTGGCCTTTGGAATTCCAAAACTCTCCCTCATTTTGCAACAACTAAGTTTTTTAACTTAGGATTCCAGGCTTTATTTAAAAATAATAGTAATAATAAATTGTCATAATTCTCCCCTGATGGCTAGTAAAGCACCAACTCTCCAGGAATCAAAATTCTTCTGGGTTAAGTCTGGGTGGGGTGGAATGGCAGTGGCCTACTGTTGAGTCTTTCTGATGCTTCGACAGAAGGTAGAACAGAACGAAAATGTGAAATTCAATAATTATCCCATCCCACGTGGATGGCGGCAAGGATTTGGGAGAAGTTGTTTATGTACATAGTTATATGTATTGTAAAGATGGTCTTTTAAATGTTACAAAATGGAATTTGATGCAAGACCCTTATGGATGTTCCTAAAGTCAAGAACAAGGATATTGGATATCAAAATTCCTTGGTAGTATCTTAAGTTCAATTACATATAGCATTTATGCACATAGATATGAATGTCAATTCATTTTCGTGTACTAGTATTGACAGAGCATTTTCTATGTGCCAGGCACCAAACCAGACACTAGATATAAAGTGGAGAAAACAAGCATGCATGTATACACAGACACAGAAAGAGAGAGAGGAAAAGATTAGTAAAGAAGTAAACAAACAAAAAAAAGTATAATTTAACTACAACAGTAATACATGTATGGTAAAGCATGGAGCACAGATTATGGAAGAATTAATTATTGGAGATAGATTATAGGAAATCTTGATGAAGTAAATTAAAAGAATGTGTTTTAAAGATTAACAGGGATTTTATGAGTACACAAGGTGTGATTAGGGAAGTGGAGGTTTGAGATGAGTTCCAAAAAGAAGAAAATGCTTGAGCAAAAATAAGAAACTATATCAATATTTAGAGGATCTTAAATGAGTTGGGATATAAAGTGGAGAGAAGCAAAGGTGGGTAGAAACCAACCAGTGAAGAACTTGTATATCATGAGAATATTAAAGGACATTGCAAAATTTATAATACAGTGGATTAGTTAGGAATCTTTCAAATTCTATTTAATAGACTATCCAATGAAAAGTGGCTTAAACAATATGGATTTATTATTTCATATAACAAGAAGACAGTGGGCAGGCAATTTGGGGTTGGATAATTCTGCAGGTCAACAATGTCAAGGTTCTGGGTCAGGTTCTCTGTGTCTTCCTTGTATTTCAGAAAGAATACCAGGAGTCTGTTCAGATCCAAGTATCCCATACCAACATGTGTTGTGTTATATGTTATGAAAAGACAAGAAGAGAGACTTACTTTTAGTGCATCTCTTTTTACTGTGGAGGAAAACCTTTGCAAAAACCTTCCAAATGACTCTCACTTATATATTGTCTACAGAATGGGGTCACAGATACTCTGTAAACAAATAATCTCAGAAATATTGTTACTAGCATATTGGCCTGGGGAGGAATCACATTCCTTAAATACACTGCTGCCCAATATCTGAACAAAACCAGGTCTGGGATACCAAGAAAGAAGAGGAGAATTGGCCAACTGGTATCTTCCATATTTCAAAACCATTGAAATTTTAATAATGCTAATAAAATAAGATTTTACTCTTCAACATTGGACTGCAATGTAATTTATAATTTAAAAGTTCTTTCATTCATTCATTCTGTCACTCTCTCAGCAGAGATTAGTCAAGCACCAGATAAATGCCAGGCATTGTGGTAGGAGTACTGGAGGACAAAAATGAATCAGAAAAAGAAACAAAAAAAAAGCACCTAAGTAGAAGAATCGGAGACTTATGTTTACAATGAAACAGAGAAGATAAGGCATGTGTGAAGCTAAAATCCAATAACGAGAGTGGCAAATGTCATAGAGAAGATACATCTGTGTGCTGGAGCTGGGTAGTGAGAATTGATTGTTTAACTCCTCACAGCTCTGCCTTTGTTGCTATCCTGTTGGTAGTTTGAAATTGTCCATGGAGGAAGAATTTACACCACAGAAATTGGCAAACACCACAAATGAAAGCTTTAAAATTGTTTTTCTTTCATAGAGCCAGTTGTTAAAATATTTATCAACATACTTCTAGAGATATCATTCATAGTGCTGAGAGTATATTTTTCAGGAGGGAAAAATCACTTATCTTAAACTTGTCATCTCATAAAACTAAACCAACTCACCAAAAAAACAAATGAACAAAAGTCAAATTTGAATTGAATTATTAATATTAAACATCTATAAAACGTTCTGTAAGCTATTCACTTCTGCTTTTCTGTCTCTGTACCTCTGTATGTTTGCTGAGCTATGCTAAACATGAAGACAAGAAGTCATGGAAATCCCCAGGAAAATCTCAATAAAAAATAAATCTTTATATATTCTCTCCAGGTTTCTGACCCAATTTAGTGAAACAGGTGCCCTGGATTTCAGAAAGCATATTGCTGAAGAGATGTCTTACAGCCCTTCAGCTGCCTGTATATTTACTCTGCCTTCTACATGAAATCTCAAATTGTGAATCTATTCCATGTGGCAAGATCTCTCCTAATGTTTTTCACAAACAGCTCTGCATACTATCTGCCCTCTGAAATGCATGGCCTCTAAGGGCTTGCGGGGCCTTACAGGTCGTCCCATTCACCTCAGTCTTTGGATAGACACACTCTGTTTCCTGGAGAAAACAAAGAAGGTTATCGTGTTTTGAAAACATGGTAAATTTCATAACTTGCTTTCGTTAATGGGTGCTTATGATTAACAAGCCTACAAAGATATGAAATTTTTCCTTTGATCAACTTAAATCTCACATTTTAGAATTCAATCTCTTATTTGCTGCCTTATGGGGATTAGAAAGCAGATGGTGACCATCCTTAGTGAAAGAGACATTTAGACAGATGGATCTCCTTTTTCTGAAACGTTTTCAGCAAATTAAATTTTGTAAATTTAATTGATTTCTATTTGGGATATTCCCTATGTAAAAGTGAATCAGTTTGAGGGGTGAGGAAACCTCTTGTGGAGTGATTAATTATCACCTTATTTGGGTTTTGTAAACATCACCATTCAGATATTGAGTGTTCCTGAAGTAAGGTCTGTCTCAATGCTTGAAGACTCGTCATAAATCACCTTTATAGGCTAAATAATCTCTGTTCCTTTAAGCTTTCCTCATAGATGTCATTTTCTTACCATGTTGTCATCTATGTTTCTGGCTGCAAACCCACATATATAAATTCATTAATAATTTTGACTGACTTGATATATTGTTAATGAAAGAAAAGCAAATAGACAGGAAATGATTTTGTAAATGACTTGACTACATCCTCAGACTGACTTCTTGGCAACTCCATTGTAACAGCTAAAAGAAACAACTTTACCTAGTAATCCACAGTACCTTGTACTTTTTATATATACCATTTCACCAGATTCTCACAATAATCCAGTGGGAAGATTTAAAAAAGTATCCTCAGATTCATTTTGCAGGTGAGGAAATTAATATAAGTGCATGTAAGGAATCAATAAAACAAAAGTTGGTTCTTTGAAAAGATAAACAAAAATGATATACCTCTGGTTAGATTAACCAGAAATAGAAGAGAAAGGATCCTAATAAGGTCAATCAGAAATGAAAAAGTGGATATTACAACTGATACCACAGAAATACAAAATATCATCTGTTAATGCCATGAAAATCTCTACACACATAGATTTGAAAATTTGAGGAAATGGACAAATTCCTGGAAATATAGAACCTCCCAATTCTCAATCAGGAAGAAACAGAACTCTTGAAAAGACCAATAATGAGCAACAAGATTGAAGCAATAATAAAAAAGCTTCAAAAACAAAAAACAAAAAAACCCCAGACCAGATGGATTCACAGCCAAATTTTAACAGACCTACAAAGAAGACTGGTACTCATAGTACAGAAATCATTCCATAACATTGAGAAGGAGAGAATCCTCTCTAACTCATTCTATGAAGCCAGCATTACCTTGATACCAAAGCCAGGAAAGGATGCAACAAAAATGAAAATTACAGACCAATATACCTTATGAATATAGATGCAAAAATCCTCGATAAAATGCTAGCAAACCAAATTCAACAACACATCAAAAAAATAACCCACCATAACCAAGTGGGCTTCAACCCAGGGATGTAAGGATGGTTCAACATATAGAAATCAATAAATGTGATTCATCACACAAACAGAAGCAAAAACAAAGACTATATGATCATCTCAATAGATGCAGAAAAAGCATTCAATAAAATTCACCACCCTTTTATGATAAAAACCCTCAACAAACTAGGCATAGAAGATAATAGATTAAATGCTGAGGAAAAACAATAAAAACCTAGAATTCTGTGTCCTACTGTATGAATCTGCCAGGGCTAACTTAACAAAATAACACAGAATGGGTGGCTTAAACAACAGAAATTTATTTTATCACAGTTCTGCAGCCTGGAAGTCCAAGATCAAGGTGTTGGCAGGTTTGTTTTCTCCTGAGGTCTCTCTCCCTGGCTTGCAGACAGCCACCTTCTTGCTGTGACCTCATTTGTTCTTTTCTTCACGCAAGTTAATCTGATGTCTCTTCCACTTCTGATAAGGGTACCAATCATATTAGATTGGGGCCTCATCCTTATGATCTCATTGAACCTTAATTATCTTTTTAAAGGGAATCCCCTGATCCAGTCAACTTGACACATAAAAATAGCTATTGCTAGATCCTATTCCAAATGCAGTCTTATGAGGAGTTAGGACTCCAGTGTGTAAATTTGGAGGGTGAGACACAATTCAGTTACTATATGAACAAAACAATATTCAAAATTGGGAGCAAAATAATGATTTTCAGAAATGTAAAGTTTAAAGATGTTTGCTGTCTACATAACCTCATTAAAGAACTACTGAAAGTTGTACTTCAGCAAAGGAATTTTAGTTAGAAGATAAAAGAAGGATGCAAGAAACAAAGATGAGCACTAGAAATCCCTAAAACATTTTGTTAAATCTAAATAGCAACTGATTATTAAAAAAGAAAGTAGGGGAAGACTAATAAGAAGAGGAGTTAAAAGGCAAAAATAAAACACTGGTTACAATACTAGAAGAGGGGAATTTAAATAGAAGATTATCTTAAGTTCCTTGTCATATTTATGAGGATATGGCTGTAGAGACTACTATTTGCCTACTTTCTATCCATTTTTCCTTTTTCTATTAGTTAAAAAAAAGTTGAGGTTGGTAATGTGACTGAAGTTTCATATTTGCCAGCCACCTTTGCAGCTAGGTACACTTATGAATTAATAACTTGTCAATGAGAGGTAAATATTGTGTGTGAAATATTCACGAAGGTTTCTTAAGGGGATATGATTCGGCTAGATAGAAAATCGCTTTTGCCTTCACCTACTCCTCCTTATTCATGGAATGTTGGTATAATAGCTTGAGTTCCAGCAGCCATATTGAATAATAACTAATCTTAAGGAAGATGGAGCAGAAAAAAAAAGAATATTCTCGGTATCCAGTAACCATAAATCTGCCACATTAAACCCAATAATGCCCATTTGTGAAATTATTTTATGTGATAGATAAATTCTAATGTTGTTTAAACTGCTCTTGTTTTGTTTTCTTTTTTTTTTTGTATTCACCCAAGTGTAAACTTGACTGATAAATACAGAAAGGAAAGACATAGATCAGCTTTAGAATTTGAAATATAACTGTCTAGAGGGAAGAACTAAAATATTAGAAATAGTATGCAAAACTTCTAAACCAGAATTGATATAAAAATGTCATAGGGGTCCTTGGAATATTAAAAAATGTGTTGATTTAAAGAAAAATTATGAAAAGAGAAAAAACAGTTCTTGTAATTATAAAGACGTTTAGGTCAAATATGTATGTAAAGAGTACTAATAAAACTGTCTCATAAAATGTAAGCATGGAAAAAGCAATATATTTAAATTATGCTATTATTTTATACAATATATAATTTTAAAATATGTATATAATTGAATTCATAAATTAAATATGTTATTCTGCCAATAAAAACACCAAAAAAGCCAAGTCAGCCCCACTTGTTATTATAGTCCAAGACCCTGCTCATTTTTCCTTTGAACCATTCCTTTTCCATTACCATCATTGGCCCTGAACTCTTCACTTATTTTCATACCTAATTTTAATTTTCCTTTGAAGTTCTTCATTAATCTGTGTTCTTTTGGATTGGCTCTTGGCACTGTGAAGGCTTAGGTTTGCAGTTGCATCTGTAGATCACCCACTGCTAGTCAAGATCTACAGTTTTATATTTGTTTCTAGAATTTAAGGTCTCAGCCAACAATACTCAAGGTTATGGGGGTTGGAAGTAAGTATTCAGTTTCTATTGAGTCATAATGGTACTAAGAAAAGAAAAAAAAAAAAACAGACATTGGAATCAGACTAATTTAAGTCTGAATCCAAAGAGAGACACGTGTTAAGAGGTTAAGAATAAAGGCTGTTGATCAGAAATACGGAAGAAAGACAATATACAAGGAATGAAAATATATATAAATATGTTCAATCTCACTAGAGATTTTTAAAACCATTAATTGGAATAAGACAGGTTACCTTTTACTTTCTAAGACTGGCAAAGGTCAAAAAGATTGCTTCTGCTCTATTTTGGTAAGGCACAGAATGGGCACTCTCATGTACTGGCAGACAGCAACTAGCTATGCACTGCAGGTGATTCTTTCCTTCTATGTAAAGGCTGTGTTTCTTCATTTGCACGTAGATGTTGCAATTTGACTAAGTTCTGAATAATGACATATGATAGAAGTGATATGTGTCACTTCCAGGCCAGGCCCATAACATGCCCTGCCCCCAGCCCTTCCCCCCACCCTACCACTCCACCCCATATGCCACTCTTTTCTTTTCCTGATTGTTTTCTAGATTTAGAAGTTCAGGGACACTTTGGAAGCCATGTATGGAAGTTGGCAGACTCCATCAACCAGGGTCTCTAAATGACTACATGGGCTCCCACTATGGAATCCACCACCAAATGAACTTTATATGATTATGAAATAAATATTTCTTTTGTTAGGCCACTGAGAATTGGGCTTATCAAACAGCTTACGTTGCTTTAACAAATGCGTGCACTATGGATGGGACTATAAATTTATAGTAAATATAAAAGACAATCTTGTAATGTGCACACCACTTTATCCATGAATTTCACATCTGGATATTGATCATAAGAAAATAATCTGATAAACATAAAAAATGTATGTGTAAGAATATTCATTTAGGCATTGTTTATAATAGCAAAAAGAAAAAATGATTTAAATCCCATAGACAACTGGCTAGAATGTCACTGCATTCACATAATGGGATTATTAAAATCATTCGTTTAGCCGATGTTCTGCACATGTCACGCGACACCTACTGTGGTGGATACTAGAGAACGTATCAGTGAAAAATATAAGGTGCCTGCCATTGTGAAACTTATAATTTAGGAAATTATACATACATTTACAATGTAATGTTTAAATTTAAATTACAGTAAGTTATCATAAAGGAAAAGTATGCGATGCTGTGAAAGTACATCATATAAAATGTATGACCTCCACTGTGGTCAAGGAAAGCTTCCTAAATTAGCAAATATTCCATAAAATAAAAGTAATGATGAATAAAAATTATCTATGATTTTCCGAGTTATGATTCCCTAACCTCCACCAACCAAAATATTTTTAACATCCTTGAATATATAAACTTCTAATGATAGGGAGGAAATAATCAAATGTTCACTTTTATTATAATATTTCATACATACTATACTGTATTAGGAAAAATAATAAACTACATCAGAAATATGGCTTGGTTCGACTTGATGTTTATGGAATCTCTGACTGTCTGGGATTGAATCCCAGTTCTGTCTCTTAATAGTTGTGACCTTGGATAATTTTCCTTACCTATAAAATGGTGATAATAATAGTTACTACTTAATAAGATTGGGTGGGGATTTAGCTTTTAAAAAATAAGTACTTCAAACAATTGCCTGGCATAAAATAAGTGCAAAATAAGTGTTAGCTATTACAATTACTCTCTGTATGTGCATCTTACACGCTAATGCCTTATCGATAGTGACATGAAATCAAGTAACAAGCATCTTCATTTTTGCCTAAACCATTTGAGATTCTTTTACAACTCTAAGACACTATCACTGCAATTTTTATTCCAAGCAATAAACATCCATTTGCATAACATTCAGCTAGTTTTAGTTCAATTATCTTGCAAGTTCACATTCATTATCTGCATAATAGAGCAACTTACTGTAGTGCTCTTTCTCTTCTCTTTCTTTCTACCTGTTGCCCTGCTTCCTTTCCATTTTTAAAAAATTCTTTGCTTGTTTTTATCAAAGTAAGACTGGTTCATTGTACCTAAAGGTAAAGATTACTAACACATTTTTTAAAGCAGATAAGTCCCATGCTTCATTCCTTTTCGGTTTGCTACTCCACCCCCAAGCTATATACACCCTCAATCTACTCCCCAGATTAATGCTCCTCCTAACTTTTAATTTATTTAGTAGTTTCATTCTCCACTCTGGTATTTAGCTTTTTATTTCTGATAACATTCTTATATTGCTTTTTTTTTCATTTTCTTCAACTTAGGCATTATTTATTGACTTCCTACTACTGAACATAACATTTTAGCACTTTTACAACCTGTCCAATCTATCCTCTGCTTCCTCTATTTGTACTCTCCTATGATGCATAGTTTTGAACAGTTTCAAGTGAATAGTTAATATTTACATGACCATACAATTATTGTTCATATCTGAACCACATATCATACTAAAGTTACAGTTCCTGTATTGTACAAATTAAAACTTTTTCTTGGAGTTAATATCCCAAATAATATAGCTGACTTATATTTTATTTCCTTGGTTTTTCTGGTGATCAGTCCTTAAATTAGAACTAAACTTTCACCAAAATGATGATATTATTTCAATATAAGTACACCACATAACTAATCTGTAAGTTTATTAAGCAAATGTTCCAATTTGAATCAATTCGATCTACCATTAGTGATAGCTGTCAGACTCACACAAGTGTGGGAACCTTGTGCCCAAGAGAATATAAATTGTACTTTTTGTGTTCTATCTAGGGAATCATGCCTACTCCAAGGTCACAAATATTTTCTCTATGTCTTCTTTTAGAGGGTTTATAGTTTTAACTTTAACATTTAGGTCTTGATACATTTTGAGTTAACTTATGAATATGGGGTAAGGTAAATGTCATGGATCCTTTTTCCCCCATATGGATAGCCAGGTATTCTAGCATTGTTTATTGAAATTAATGTCACTTCCTTATTGAATTGCCTGGTTAAACTTAACTGATCACATATGTCCTTATTAACATCAGTTGGTCATATATGTATGTGTGTGCATGTGTGTGTGTGCATTTGTATAGGTTTATTTCTGAACTCTTCTATTCCATTGATTGATATGCCTATTTATGTGCTAATATTATACTGTCTTGATTACTGTAGCTTTATAACAGTAAGTCTTAAAATCAGGTAGTGTGAGTCTTCTAACTTAGTTCTTCTTTCTCAAAATTGTTATGACTACTCTGGATTATAGACATTTCCAAATACATTTTTAAATTATCTTGTCAAGTTTCTACCAAAAGCCTTCCAGAATTTTTATTAATATTTTATCTATATATTAATCTGGTGAGAATTGAGATCTTAATAATGTGTATCTTTCCAATCCAGGAACATGTAATATATTTCTATATTATTTAGTTATTTTTTTATTTTCCCTAGGCTATGTTTTATAGTTTCAGTGTGCAAATCTTATGCATATTTTGTTAAGTATATTTCCAAGTATTTAATGTTTTTGGATGCTACTTGAAAATTAAATTTTAAAATTTTATTTTGTAATTGTTTGTTGCTAGGATATAGAAATATAATTAATTTTGTATACAGAATTTGTATCTTAAAACCTTGCTAAACTCATTTATTAGTTCTAGTAACTTTTTGTAGATTTCTAAGGGTTTCTATACACATGATTATGTTATATTAGACATATTTTATATTTTGTATTAAATCCAATGTAAATGAAGAATGAGAAATAAAATAAAATTCAATGAAGCGTAACTAAAACCCCTGGACATTATCTATTAAAAATCATAAGACTCTGAAAGCTGAAGAGAAGAAGACAGATTGGCCAGGGACCTCAGGATCCAAGGAATGACACACTGGTGAGTTCCTTGAATTTCCTTTTTGCCTCACATATCCCAGACTTGGAACTAAAGAAGCTAGAAACACATAAATGCCAATGGAAGTAGAAAAAAAAAATAACCCCAACAAAAGCTTTCTTTCTATAAGCAAAGGGCCAGGAAAGAGGCAGCCTGGTAAAACAGAAACCTTTTAGATAATAACTGTACTACTTCAGTCAAACACTGCAGAAAACTTTGTGAGCCACCTCTACCCATGCCAACAAAGGCCAAGTGGGGGAGCCTTGACTTTCATTGTCACCAGGATATAAGGAGGGGCCCCATGCCCTCCACTGGGTTGGTGTCCTAGAAGTCTGAGTAGGGAGTTGGTATTTTCATCATTCTAAGCCCAAAAGAGCTCTCCCTATAGTTTTAGTGGATATCAGCTGGTGAGCCTTGACTTAAACTCCACCTATCAGTAACAAGTCAGTCTCCCCATAAATACTAGGGTGTCTCAGGGGGGTTTTATCACCTCCCAAAGAAGTGATATGGCTACACACATACATACATCTGTTAGTGGTGACCATACGGGATGCAGTAACATGGCACTTCCATCCCTCATATGCATTGAAGAGTCAGTGAAGGCCTAGTGGGGGGCCAGAACATCCACCCACACCAATTATAACAAGGAGCACTTCCTACACCTTGATGTCAATGAGGGTTGAGTGGAGAACCTGTATTTCTATCCCAGCTGACAGTGATGAGGTAGCATTTCCCTTTTCTCCTGCCAGAGTGGTATTAAGACAAAGACAGATAAAACAGAAAATCTAAATGAGATCCAGAATCTCATAGCATAACCAAAAATGTACAGATTTCATAGAAAAATTACTCATCACCCCAAGAATAAGGAAAACATCAATTTGATTGGAAAAAAGATAGTCAACAGATGCCAACACTGAAGTGACAGATATAGTAGAATTATATGACAAAGATTTAAAGCAGCCATACTACAAAATGCTTCAATAAGCAGTTAGAACATGCTTGAAAAAATATTTAAAAAGTAGATAGTGTCAACAAAGAAATAGGAGATGTAAATAATAACAAATGGAAATTTTGGAACTGAAACAACACAGCACCTGAAATTTAAAAACTCTATGAATAGACTCCAAAGCAGAAGGGAGAGGACAGAGGAAAGAAACAGTGACTTTGAAGACAGAAAATACAAATTACTCAATTTTAACAGAAAAACAAAACCAGATCTTGAGGGCCTGCTATAACTATATAACCACCACCAATAACAAAAATCTAGCAATCATGTCATTAGAGCCTCAGAATGACAGAAAAAAGGGGGCAGGGATGAAAAAGTACTTGAAAAAACAATGGCAGAAATCTTCCTAAATTTGGCAAGAGACATAAACCTACAGATTAAAGAAGCTGAGCAAACAGGAAATCAGAAAAACTCAAAGAAAGCCACACCAAGTCACCTTGTACTCAAACTTCTGAAAACTGAAAACAAAGAAAAAATCTTGACAGAAGTAAGAGAAAAAACTATATAGAAAGAAATTATTTTAATATTTGAATGACAATAGATTCATTTTCTGAAATCATGGATGCCAAAGAAATGGCACAACATTTTTCAATCGTTGAAAGAAAATAACAGCAAACCCACAATTTATACCCAGAAAAAGTATCCCTCAAGAATGAAGAAGAAATCAATATATTCACAGATGAAGAAAAACTAAAAGAATTTGTTGCCAGCAGACCTACCCTAAAAAAATTCCTTAAACAGAAAAAAATGATAAAATAAGGAATATTAGAACATAGTAAGGAAGAAAGAACAACAGAAAGAGTACAAATATTGGTAAATACAATATATATTTTTTTCCTGTTGAGTTTTCTAAACTATAGTTGGCATTTGAAGCAAAAATGATAACACTGATGTGGTTCTAAATGTATGCATGGGAAATATTTCAAATTATTATAACTTGGGAATGGTAAAGAAATGTTAAGGGAGGCAAAGTTTAACATCAAACCATAAAGAGTGATACATTATGTATGTATACAGTAATTTGTGAGCCCATACGAAAGGGTACATTCAAAACTACTACCAAAATGTAGAAAAATGGAATTATCAAAAAATTCAAGTAACCCATAGGAAGTCAGGAGAAAAAAACACACAAAAAAACAAAACAAAAGAGAACAAGCAGAAAACAAAAATAAAATACAATGGTAGACTTAAGCCTGATTATATCAATAATTAAACGTAAATGGTCTAAATACACTAATTATAAGACAAAGATTGGCCTTGTAGATTAAAACACATAATCCAATCATACAGGTCTATAATAAATTCACTTCAAATTTAACTATTTAGGTAGTTTGGAAGTAAAAGAATAAAAAATATTCATGTATACATTTTTAAAAAAGACAAGAATAGCTATATTAATATCAAATAAAGCAGACTTCAGAGCAAAGGAAATTACAAGAGACAGAGAATACATAATAATTACAAGGGTCAATCCACCAAGAAGCTATAATAATCCTAAATTTGTATGTACCAAACAACAGAGCTGCAAAATATGTGAAGCAAAATTGATAAAACTGAAAGGGGAAATTTAAAAATCCACAATTATAGTTGGAAACTTTGACACACATCTCACAGCAAATACTGGAACAGCTAGACAGAAAATTAGCAAGGATATAGAAGAACTCAGCATCATCAACCAATAGAATCTAACAAACATTTATAGAATACACCACCTAACAAAAGGAGAATACTCCTTTTTCTTAAGTGCCAGTAGAACCTGTAACAAAATAGACCATATCCTGCACCCTAAACCAAACCCAAGCAAATTTAAAAGAATTGAAATGATGCAGTTTGTTCTCTGCAATCAAGTTAGAAAACAGCAGCAAATAGATAACAGAAAATCTCCAAACACTGAATACCTAAGCAGTACATTTCCAAGTTCAAGATCTTCTGTTCTGTCTGCATTCTACTTATACCACTCTCACAGGATAAAAGGAAACGCTGCCTCATCACTATCAGGTGGGACAGAGAATAATCCATAGGACAAAGAGAAAGTGTCAAAACAAATTTTAAAAATGCATTGAGCCGGATGAAAATAAAAACACAACATATGAAAATTTGTGTGACTGTTAAAGCAATGCTGAAAAGGAAATACTCCACATTAGAAATGAGTATGTTAGAAAAGATGAAAAATATCAAATATAAATTCTATGCTTCAAGATCAAGAATCTAGAAAAAAAAATAACCTAAAGCAAGGAGAAAGGAAATAATAAAGATAAGAGCAGAAATGCAGAAATCAATGAAATTGAAACAGAAAATCAATGGAGAAAAATAGGTGGTACCTTGAAAATATCAATAAAATGGGCAAGCCTCTAGCAAGACTGACAAAAAAGAAAGAAGATACAAATTACTAACATTAGGATTGAAAGACGGGGTATTACCACAGACCTCAAAGATATCAAAAGGATAATAAGAGAATACTGTGTACAACTTACACAGAAAAATTTGACTACCTTGATGAAATGAACAAATTCCTTGAAAAGCACACACTACCACATACCACCCAATAGGAAACAGATAATTTGAATGGCCACTTAACCATTAAGAAAATTGAATGGATAATTTTAAACTCCCCTTAAAAAATCTCTAGGCTTATATAGTTTTACCAGAAAAATCCTATCAAACTTTTAAAGAATAATTAATTCCAATTTATCTTACATAAAATGAGGAGGAAGAGACACTTTCCAATCCATTTTATGAAGCTAGGGCTTCTGTGATACCCAAACCAGACAAAAATGGTACAAAAAAGGAAACTACAGAATAATATTCCACATGAATATAAACCCAAAAATCCTTACCTAGCAAATAGAAATCAGTAATCTATGAAAAAATTATACATCATGACCAAGTAGAGTATATTACAGGGATTCAAAACTAGTTCAGTATTCAAAAATCAATTATACTCAACTAAACTAAACTATCCTAATTTCTTTTGATGGGAATATTTGTTTGTTTGTCTTTCAGTTACCAGCTTGTTAACTTAGAATACTTTTATATTGGTTTTAGAAGGGCATTTAGGATTTGTGAATAATTCCTCATCTAACCACGAGTTGAGTTTTTACCTCTCCACAAATTTGGATGCTTCAAAAGTCAGCAAAGCACAAAAGTTAGCAAGAACTAAAGAGAAACAAAACAAAACAGAACAAAAAGCTAAAAAAAGTGTATAGATAAATTCACGTTTATGTCAAAAAATATATTCCATTATGCAGGATCATTTTTAAGAAAAACAGTGACAAACTGAATTGCATTGAGCAGAGGACAACTAGGAGGTTAGCTTGTGGATTGTATCTCATGGAATGTATTAAAGGAAACTGAAATGCTTAGTTTGAAAAAGAGAAGATCCAAGGAAGGCGTAAGATATTTTTTCAGGCAACTGAAAGGCATTTACATAGAAGGGAAGTGTTTTGTGATCCAGAGTCAGAACTAAAACAAGTCAAAAAGAAAAGGATTTCATATAAATCCGGAAGAATCTAACAATTAGAGCCGACAAAAACTTTCTTATGAATTATGACTTTTGTGCCTGCAAAAGTACTCAACAAAATTCTGGAAAAGTACAGACAAGGATTTTATAGCAGGGCCTCCTGTACGGGTGGGAGATTGAGCTAGCTGATACCCTAATATCCCTTCTGACACAGATTCTGTGATATTATGGGAGCAAAGAGCTAGCTGAGTTATTTTGATCTTCACTGAGTAGGCAAGTCTTAAGCCCTATATCTTGCCTAAATTGTCCTGTTGCTTAATTTAAATGCTTTCAATTAGCTAATGTAGTGATGAGATTTAAATGACAAATGTTCACATTAACAATATTTGAGATATGATCTTGACAGTCCTGCTAGACTGGTCTGCTGAAAAACACTTCAGGAGCCCTACAAATAGCTCTCATTACTTTTCCCCATTTTTAAATGATGTTTATTTTAATTTTTCAGAATTCTGAGGTCTGTAATTACCTAAGGTTCATATGGCAGTGAACAGCTAGCTACACTTTTTTTTATAAAAGCAAATGCTTCAGATTCTGTAATATATCCATCACCCATGTCCTGGAACTCTTACTTAAATTACAGTTGATCCTTAAACAACATAGTTTTGAACTGGGGGAGTCTACCTATATATGGTTTTTCTCCACCTCTGCCACCCCTGAGATAGCAAGACCAATTCCTCTTCTTCCTCCTCCTTCTTTGCATACTCAATGTGAAGATGATGAGTATGAAGACCTTTATGATGATTCACTTCCACTAAGTGAATAGTAAATATATTCTCTCTTATTTTCTCTTCTCTAAGTTACTTTATTATAAGAATACAATATATAATGCATGTAACATACAAAATATGTGTTAATTGGTTGCTTATGTTATTGGTAAGGCTTCTGGTCAACAGTAGGCTATTAGTAGTTAAGTTCTGGGGGAGTCGAAAGTTATACACAAATTTTTGACTGCGTGGAGTTCAGCGCCCCTAACTCCTGCATTGTTCAAAGGATAGCTGTGCAGTGCTTTACCTTCAATGATACTGCTCCTTATAGTATTTCTTCAGCTGCCTCCTCTGACCTGCCAGGTTTAATCAGTGCCATAATCACCAGAGAGAAGGGCTTGGGACCTGGTTCAAGAGTCAATGTTGTGGAAAGATTGGTTTTGATCAGCTTTCAGTTACAAGTCCCAGAGGAAACATCGTCAAATCTTAATCCACATCTTCTGATATGCAGCCTAGATTCAAGTAAAACTCAAAATAAAACAAGTATGTATTATAAATTAACTCAATTGGATTTAATTTACTGTTTCAAAAAAGAAATTATTAACTATTATTTTCATTTTACAGATGTGAACATTGACGTTCACAGGGTTGTACAACATACTGTTAGCAAGAAGCAAAGCTAAAATTTGAACCCATACTTCCCTGGAGACCTATGAAGTTCCAGACTTAGGACAAGGCAGAAATAAAAGAGAAACAAAAGGTTTCAATTCATCATGATTTGCCTTTGACACTACAACGTATGTGGGTGTAGATGTGCATGAACATGCTCTTCCACTGGGAGCAATAACATCACTGCTATAGTATACATCTTGTTACAAGAGGTTTCTATTTCTAATTCTTCATATTAAAACTTTTACCCTCAGCACCAATTTTTTGTTTTGTTTTGTGCACTTCGAGAACAGTGCAAACTCAGAATATTTCCTTTATTACTAATATTACTAAAGATCTGAACCCACGCTCAGCTAATATAAACTGTGTCCAAGGCAAAGCCTTGACTGTTTTTGTCTTCATTGGAATATTTTTACAGATTAGAGAGAGAAAGAGTCAATGGGAACCATTACCTGATTTAGACATTTCTTAAATCTCTTTCCCTAGTTTGCTAATCAGTTGTCGTAAGATGTCAGCTGAAGAAATGTCCCTTGAGAATGGCAGAGTAGAAGCAATGTTGCAGGTAATTAGATAGACAGTGGCTTGAAATAGAGTATATTCCTTAGGAGGCAAATGATCCAAGCAGATGAGAGAAGTGAGGGCTGGGACACCACTCTAGAGTCCAGAGGGCTGACTGTGGTTCCTTCCTCAGCTTCTTTGGCCTGAAAGATATAAGGCCTTTGTGACCTGGTCTCTGTTTATCTCTCCCCTCTCAGCTGTCATGCTATTCCCCACCGATGTAGCCTACTTTCCTCCTAAACCAATTGGCTTCCATTCCTAGATCAGAATCCTTTTTCTCACCTCAGTGCCTTTGCACATATTGGTCTCTGTGTAAGAAAGTAAACTATGTACTCTTTTTTGTGTCAAATGTCTAAATATTCTTCAAAATTCTGTTCTGGTATCACCTACTCCACTCCACCCGATTAGATTTATATTTCCCTCCTCTGCAATCTGGTAGAACCTGTTTTTACCTCCAAGAAATACTTACAACACTGCATTGTAATTATGGTTTACTGGTCTGATTTTCCCATTAGACACTAACCTTATTTTTGTTTCCCTAGCACCTAGCACATGACTTGGAACAAAGCAGGAAAAACAGATAAGCACAGTTGGGAAGTTGGCCCATTAGACACATACTTTTTCTTTATAAGAAACAGCAGCCTATGAGACCATGAGCTTGAATTCTAGTTATAGCAATGGCACTCACTAGCTGTGTAAACTGGCATGAAGTCACTCTTCGGATGTCATGCTCCACTTGGAAAATGAGGATATTTAACTAGATCGTGATTGGTCAATATTTTTGGTTAGCACCAACACTTGCTTTTTCAATGAAATCATCCTGTAAAGCCTAAATAAAACATTGACGCTACTCTGCATGAAAAAAGAAAACTGAGCCATGCACAGTGACTTGTGCCTGTAGTCCCAGCTAGTGGGTGGGGGTGGGGGGGGTGAGGTGGGAGCATCCCTTGAGCCCAGGAGTTCAAGGCTACATGAGCTATGATCATACCACTGCACTTCAGCCTGGGAGATAGAGTGAGATCTGTCTCTTAAAAAATAAATTAATTAAATAAAAAATAATAATAAAATAAAATAAAATAGAACAAAATTGTCTAGAGCCCTGCCAATTTAACCTCCCTTTCCCCATTACTCCACTCCTACCCATTTCATGCTTGGAGCACAGCTTGAAAACTACAGGACCAGGTGATCTTCAAGGTTCCAGCCAGCCCAGGACTCTCAGATTATTTACATAGGGAATCGAACTGACCTCTTGCTCACTACTGTACCTCTTCTCCAGGCTCTGGGCTGCTTCTATTTCCTCATTGGGTTTTATTTTTGTAAGCCCAATTAACAGAGTATAGAAGTAAATATGCTTTGTTTTGGCATTCAAAATGTTTATTGGCTGGTTTACTAGGATCTGTATTCTATCTTATTAATGAAGAAAAAGAATGGAATGTATATCTTGGCTTTGAAGTTGGAATAACATTTTAGACTCCTGTGTGAAATCAAGGCATATAATGGTGGCTAAGAGCCAGAGATAGAAGAAATTTAAATGATCCTATATGTGCAGTTTTTAATTCTTTGTGGTTTGTGAAAGGTGCTAGATAAATTTATTATTGACCTGAGTAGTCAATTAAATGTTGGCACAGAGGGAGCACCAGTGTATTCTTTGATGATATGATGGAATAATTAAAATACAGTAATATGAGATCATTGTTTTTAACTTGCATCTTGTTGGTTGTTTAATTTACAGGAGAAAGAAGATTAGTTTAAAATTGACAGGAGGCAAATACAAGTAACTGAATAATTCTGCATCGTTTTAAACTACAATCTCTACTTTATTAGTTATATGATAGAGCCATTTATCAGACTTCTAAGGAACAGTCTTTACATAGCTGATTACTTCCATTATATTTATACAAAGAAATTGGTGCTATTAGCCTGATGAGATTAGTACTATTATGTCCATGTTATAAGTAAAAACCAAACAAAACTGAATCTTAGAGATGTTTAAGAACTTATGGTAGTTCACATAGCTTGTAAGTATGGCATATATAATAAAACTGTCCAAAGTGCATGGAATAAACTATACATTATTTTAATAAACTTTATTTGGTAGAGCAATTTTAGGTTTACAGCAAAATTAAGGGGAAACTACAGAGATTTTCCTTCTACCCCCTTCCCTCACATGCATGGCTCCCCTGTTATCAACATCCCCCACCAGAGTGGTGCATTTGTTACAACTGGTGAACCTACGTTAACACATCATCATCACCCAGAGTCTACACTTGACATTAGTGTTCATTCTTTGTGTTGTACATTCTATGGGTTTGGGCAAATGTACAATGACGTGAAGTCACCTGTATAAAATCAGACAGAGCAATTTTATTGCCTTAAAAATCTTATGCCCTTCGCTTCCTTCCCCCTAACCCCTGGCAACCACTGATCTTTTTACTATTTCTAGAGTCTTGTCTTTTCCAGAATGTCATATAGTTAGAATTAAACATTACATAATCTTTTCAAATTGGCTTCTTTCAATTAGTAATAAGCATTTAAGTTTCCTCCATGTCTTTTCATGGCTTCATAGTTCATTTCTTTTTAGCATTGAATAATAATATTCCATTTTCTGGGTGTACCACAGTTTATTTATCCATTCACCTACTGAAAGACATCCTGGTTACTTCCAAAGTTCGACAGTTACAATAGAGTTGCCATAAACATCTATGTGCAAGTTTTTACGAGGACATAAGCTTTTGGCTTCTTTGGGTAAATACCAAGTAGTGTGAATGATGGATTGTATTGTAAAAGCATGCTTAGTTTTGTGGGGAAAAAATAAACCCTCCAAACTATGTTCCATACTGGTTGTATCATTTTGCATTCCCACCAGCAATGAATGAGAGTTCCTGTTGCTCCATATCCTTGCCAGCATTTGGCGTTGTCAGTATTCTGGATTTTGGCCATTCTAATAGGTATGTAGTTAGTTTTAGCTCATTATTGTTTTAATTTGCATTTCCTGATGAAATATGATGTGGGGCATCTTTTGATATGGTTATTTACCATGTTTATATCTTCTTTGGTAAGATGTTTGTTAAGCTTTTGGCCTATTTTTCAATTAGGTTATTTGTGTTTTTACTGTTGAGTTTTGAACGTTCTTTGTGTATTTTGGATATACAAAGATCCTTTATGTGATATGTGTTTTGTAAATATTTTCTCCAAGTCTGTGGCTTGTCTTTTCATTTTCTTGATAGTGTCATTCACAGAGCAGAACATTTTCATTTAATAAAGTCTAGCTTATTAATTCTTTCTTTCATGGATCATGCTTTTGATGTTTGTCTTAGTTTGTTTTGTGCCACTGTAACAGAATACCTGATACTGAGTAGTGTATAAATAACAGAAATATATTTCTTCACAGTTCTGAAGGCTGGGAAGTCCAAGATCAAGTTGTTGTCATCTGGCGAGGGCCTTCTTGCTGCACAATAATATGGCAGAAGGCATCACATGGGCTATCTTGCCATGTGGGCTATCTTGCAAGGGCAAGAGAGAGAGCAAACTCATCATTTTATAGAAAATACACTCCTGTGATAAGGCATCAATCCATTCATGAGGGCAGAGCCTTCATGGCCTAATCACCTCTTACAGGTCCCATCTCTTAACATTGAGTGCCCGGCACTCTAGCCCGGGCAACAGAGTGAGACTCTGTCTCAAAAAAAAAAAAAAAAAAAAAAAATAGGCCTTTGACAATATGGTGGAAAACTGTGCTGGAAGAGGAACACTCTGTAGTCCTATAGTCCTACGCGTAGGTCTCGGTCTTTTAGTGAACCTGGACCTCTGTACTGTGAACTTCACATGTGCTTCTCAGTATCCTCTCACCCCCACTTTGATGGGACAGCATAACCACAGAGTGCTGTACTTGGGTATGTCCCTTCTTCCAAGGCAGTTAGGCTCTGATAAAGCCCCAGAAGGTTAGGTTCTGGATAGTTTCTCCAGAGGGAAGACTTTGTTAAGAATAACATAATGCTCTGACATACTTTAAATGGTTTCTTTTCCCCTTCCTCTGCCAGAAGCACAAGAAGATTTTTCTCCAACATTCACTGAAAGAACCTAGTTGAGCCTCTGGAGGTAAAACTCATAAAAATGTGGGGTCTCTAATGACTGGGGTCAGGAATTTTTACCTGTCAGACTCGTCCATGCTGAGCTTCCGGCAATTTGTCAGTTATAGTTCAGGATTCCTCACCTGTATATTGCTTTTCATGGAGGTTTGGGCTCCTGGATTTCTGCTCCATCAAGCCACAATTCTCTGAATTTGACTGTTGGTCTCTCCAACTTAGGGGCGGTGGCTTGCCCTGTGACTGCAACTCTTTGATGTATCTAAAGAGAGTCATCAAGTTTTCAGTTTGTTTAGCTTTTTACTTGTTAGGATAGAGTGGCAACTTCTAGGTTCTTTTATGCTGGACCAAAAATCAGAAATTCTATTCATCATTTTATAAATTCTATTTGTTCTGGAAGAATGTGAAAATTGAAAAATTTATATTAAGGTAAGAGATTAAAACTCACATCATCAACTTTGCTTCCAGCCATAATTGAGTGTATGGTACCAGACCTGTCCTCCTATAGCATATGACTAGAAAAGTGGACAATCTTCATGAACAACCATTTTCTGACATTGAATAGCAAGTAAGTCTGCCCGCATGGAATCCCACAGGAATTTGAGACTAGAGCAGCTTAAGTCAGGTACCAAGCTGAGAGCCTAGACACCCGGGAATTGAGAGCACATCAGCAGCCACTGTGCAACTTGAAGGAGGGATAGAGGAGCCCGAGCATTCCCATGCACCCCTGGGAATGTCCCCACCTTCCTCATGTAGGCTTCCATTGAGACTGAGAAATGAACAAACAGCATTCTCCATTTTCTCGACCATGCTGCTTGCCTGGGTCGGGCCCGAGCCTTTCCAATGCAGATCTAAGGCATCATTTTGAGAGTTTGACACTGGGCTGAACCCTGCCCTTGGACTGAGTTTGGGCTGATGTGGCTGCAGCACCCACCTGGCTGAAGGGTGGGGGCAGGGAAACCATACTTTCCAGGATGCATCTGACATAGTGTCTACTATCCTACAGCTGGCTACTATGGGACCAAGTCTTGAGCTAACTGCTTTTCCCACAGGTACCAGCCTGCCTGAAAAGGGCCTGACCCTCTCTGGTCCTAGGCCCAAGGTTCCACTTTAGGAGTTTAAAGCCCAATAGTGTCCCACCCCAGGGATGAGTTCTGGCTGAGCAGCTATAGTCCTGCCCAGCTGAGGTGGGACAAGGGAGCCCAAGCTCTCCTACATATACCAGGGACAACTCCCTCTGCTATGGGCCACTGTAAGACCAAGACACAATCAGATAGCACTCCCCCTAGTATCTTGCCCACTCTCTTTCCCTGGAAGAGGCCAACCTTCTCTGGTCACAGGCCTAAGGCATCATTTTTTGAGTTTAAAGATGGGTGGTACCCCACACTTGGGCTGAGCTAGGACTGATGCAGCTGTAGCCATATCCAGCTGAGGAGGAACAGGTGAGCCCAAGTTCTTCTACACACACCTAGGACAATTCCACAATTCTGCCACAGGCTCCTGTGAGACTGCGGCATGAGCAGATCTCACTCCTCATAGTTTTCTGCCTATGCCACTTTCCTGAAAGGGGACTGGTTCTCTTGATTTCAAGCCCAGAACCAGCACCAATTTGAGAGTTTAATGCTGGGCTACACCCTGCCCTCAGGCTGAGTTCATGGTGATGGGGCTGCAGCTACCACCCAGTCAGGAAGGGCCAGGGAAGACTAAACTCTCCTAAGCACACCTAAGACAATACCACCTCTCTGTGAAGCAGTTGTGGGAGTGGGAACTAGCCTTCTCAATCCTTTGCAGCTACCAGTAACACCAACATGGACCACTTGGGTCCTAGTGGAAGCTCCATTAGTGCTACTGCCACTTCCCACATCATACCAACTGCTCAGGGACCTGAGAATGCACCCACACACTCAGCCTTCTGCTTCAACTACTAGCTTCTGAGCAAGCCTTGTGAAGGCCCAAGAATTAGAGCTTCAAGACACACTAACACTATTGCCAATGTAAGCTGCCCTAAGGCATAATATCAGTCATACTCAGCCCACTGCTTCTACCATGGGTCTCCAAGGCTGGCTCAGCTGATGTTCAAATCCCCAACAAAACTTTACCATGGCCTCAACTAACAACTATTCCCTAAGCCACAAAGTAAATCATAGATACCACTGACCCTGCCTAAGAAATCATACAAAGATCACCCTACTGCAGGCACCCAAAATCAAAGCCAAAGTGCCCTACTTGACCAACATATACATCTTCAGGAAAAAATTATTCCCTTCAAAAGCAATTTCAAAAAAATCAGAACAATCAACTGCTACATCGGATGTGCAGATGTCAATGGAAGGACACAGGAAATATGAAAAAAGCAAGGAAATATGATACCACCAAAGGACCACAACAACTGCTCAGCAACAGATCCCAATTAAAAAAATT
Organism: Lepilemur ruficaudatus; assembly: GCA_963574885.1. Classification (NCBI taxonomy): domain Eukaryota; kingdom Metazoa; phylum Chordata; class Mammalia; order Primates; family Lepilemuridae; genus Lepilemur; species Lepilemur ruficaudatus. The sequence continues at coordinate 22,772 of CAUYRT010099203.1, read as the reverse complement.
CCTCATAATGCCAGATAAAGAATTCCAAATATTGATTCTAAAGAAGCTCAATGAGATGGAAGAGAAATCTGAAAACCAATACAAAGAAATCAGAAAATTGATTCAGGATATGAATGAGATATTAACCAAGATGATAGATATCATATAACAAAACCAAATAAAAATTCTGGAGCTGAAAAGTTCATTGAAGGAAATACAAAACATATTTGAAAGCTTCAAGAATATACTAGACCAAGCAGAAGAAAAAATCTCAGAACTTAAAGACAGGTCTTTTGAAATAATCCAGTCAGACAAAAATAAGGGGAAAAGAATAAAAAAAATGAATAAAGCCTTCAAGATATCTGGGACTACATAAACTGACCAAATTTATGAATTATTGGTATCCCAAGGAGGGAGAGAGATTAAGATGTTTAGAAATCCTATTTAAGGAAATAACCAATGAAAACTTCCTAGGACTAGTGAATTAGTCATTCAGATATTGAGGCCCAATGATCCTCAGGCAAATACATTGCAAAAAGGACTTTAACACAGTATATTATAATCAGAATAATTAAAGTCAAAGTGAAAGAAAGAATTTTAAAATTTGCAAAAGAAAAGCATCTAGTCACCTGCAGAGGAAAATCCATCTGACTAACAGTGGGCTTCTGGACAGAAACCTTACATGCCAGAAGAGAATGGGATGGCATTTTCAAATTGCTGAATGAAGAAAACTGCCAGCTGAGAATTTTATATCTGGCCAGAATAAACTTCATAAACGAAGGAGAAATAAAGTCATATCCAGACGAGCAAACACTGAAATAATTCATCATTACTAGACTGGCCCTACAGGAAATGCTTGAAGATGTCTTAAACATGGAAATGAAAGTTTAATGTCAACCATCACAAAAACACACAAAAATATAAAACTCATAGATCTTAAGAAACAATCACACAAATTAGGAAGAGAAAGCAATTAAATGGCAACATGACAGAACTTCAGCAAACCACAAAGACAAAAAGACAGAGAAAAAGAAAGAATTTACAAAACAACTAGAAACCAATTAATAATGTGGCAAGAACAAAACTTCACATATCAATATTAACCTTAAATGCAAATGGATTAAATGCTCCCATTAAAAGATACAGAGTAGCAGAATGGTTTAAAAACCAGGATCCAATTCTATTCTGCTTATAAGAAATGCACTTTATCCTCTCCATAAAGACACATATAAATGAAAGTAAAGAGGTGGAAAAAGATATTCCCTGCAAATGGAAACCAAAAGCAAGCAGGAGTAGCTATACTTATATTACATAAATTAGACTTTAAATCAAAAACAGTAATAAAAGGCAAAGAAAGTCATTATATAATGATAAAGGGATTGATTCAGGAAGAAGATGCAATAATCCTAAATATATATGAACCTAATATTGGAGGACCCAGCTTCACAAAATAAATATTTTTAGACCTAAAGAAAGAGATAGACAGCAACACAATAATAGTGGGGGGACCTCATGCCCCACTCACACCACTAAAAGATCATTGAGACAAAATCAAAAAAGAAAAATTGGACTTAAATTGGACTTTTAGACCAAGTGGACTCAACAGACCTTTACAGAACATTTCATGCAAAAACTACATAATACCACAATACACATTCTTTTCATCAGCACATGGAACATTCTCCAACATATGTCACATTTTAGGCCATAAAACAAGTCTAAACAAATTTTAATAAATTGAGATTATATCAAATATCTTCCCAGATCACAGTGGAATAAAGATAGAAATTAGTATGAAGAGGAACTTCAGAAACTATACAAACACATGGAAATTAAACAACATGCTCCTGAATGATCACTGGGCCAATGAAGAAATAAAGATGGCAATTAAAAAATGTTTTAAAATGAATGAAAATGAAAACCAAACATACCAAAACCTGTGGAATAGAGGGAAATGTATAGCATTAAATACCTACCTCAAAAAAGTTAAGAGATCACAAATTAACAACCTAACATTTCCTCAAAGAACTAGAAAAACAAGGAAAAAATCCAAAAATTTAGCAGAAGAAAAGAAATAATAGTGATCAGAGCAAAAATAGATGAAATAGACCACCCCAAAATACAAAAGATCAAAAAAAGAAGTTGGTTCTTCAAAAGAATATAAAATTGATAAACCACTGTATAGACTAACCAAGAAAAGAGAAAATTCAAATACACATAATCAGAAATGAAAAAGGAGACATAATAACTGATACCACAGAAATACAAAAGCTCATCGTAGATGATTATGATCAACCTATATGCTCACAAACTAGAAAACCTAAAGGAAATGGATGAATTGCTGAAAACATACATATCCTAAGATTGAACAAGGAAGAAACAGAACTCCTGAATAGACCAATAATGAGTAGCAAGATTGAACTAGTAATTAAAAATCTTCCAAGAAAAAAAAAAGCCCAGGACCAGAAGGTCCTCGTGGCCAAATTCTCCCAGACACACAAAGAAGAACTTGTACAAATCCCATTGAAAGTGCTCCAAAAGATGGAGAAGGAGGGAATCCTCCCTACCTCGTTCTATAGAGCCAGTATCACCTTGATACCAAAGCTAGGAAAGGATATAACAAAAAGAGAAAACTACAGACAAATATCTCTGATGAACATAAACACAAAAATGCTCCACAAAATACTAGCAAATCAAATCCAACAACACATCAAAAGGGTAATTCACCACAATCAATCACGTGTCATCCCAGGAATGCAAGGAAGGTTCAGCATATGCAAGTCAATACATGTGATTCACCACATAAACAGAATTAAAAACAAAACCATTTGATAATCTCAATAAATGTGGAAAAATATTTGATAAAACTCAGCACCCCTTCATGATAAAAATCCTCAAAAAACTAGGTATAGAAGGAACATACTCCAAAATAGTAAAAACCATATATGACAAAACCACAGGCAACATCATACCAAATGGGGAAAAGTTGAAAGTATTCCCCCTAAGCACTGGAACAGGGCAAGAATTTGCACTTTCAGCACTTCTATTCAACATAATACTAGAAGTTCTAACCAGAGCAATCAGGCAAGAAAAAGCAACAAAGGGAATCCAAATTGGGAAAGAAGAAGTCAAATTATCTCAGTTTGCTGATAATATGATCGTATACCTAGAAAACCTTAAAGACCCCTCCAAAAGACTTGTAGATTTGATAAATGAATTTAGCAAGTCTCAGGTCATAAAATTAATGTACAGAAATTAATAGCATTTTTATACACTAATAATAGCCAAGCTGAGAATTGAATCAAGAACTCAATCCCACTTACAATAGATGCAAATAAATAAATAATAAAATGTTGAGGAGTAAATTTAACCAAAGAAGTGAAAGACCTCTATGAAACAAATTATAGATGACACAAACAAATGAAAATCTATCCTATGCTCATGGATTGGAAGAATCAATATTGTTAAAATGGCCATATTGCCCAAAGGAATCTACAGATTAAATTCAATTTCTATAAAAATATCAACATCATTTTTCATTCTACAATTCATATGGAATCAAAAAAGAACACAACTAGCCAAAGCAATCCTAAGCAAAAAGAACAAAACTGGAGACATCATGTCACTTGACTTCAAATTGTACTACAAGGCTATAGTAACCAAAGCAGCATAGTACTGGCATAAAAGTAGACACAGATCAAGGAAACAGAATAGAGTACCCAGAAGTAAAACCATATACCTACGACCAATTTTCAACAAATCAGACAAAAACATACACTGGGGAATGGATACACTATTCCATAAATGGTGCTGAGAAAATCGGAGAGCCAAATGTGGAAGAATGAAACTAGATCCCTATCTCCAGCATATATAAAAATTAACTCAAGATTGATTAAAGACTCAAATATAAGACCTGAAACAATAAAAATCTTAGAAGAAAACCTGTTAAAAACTCTTCTGATCATTGACCCAGACAAAGAATTTATGACTAAAATCCCTAAAAGCACATGCAATAACAACAAAAACAGACAAATGACACTTAATTAAATGAAAAAGTTTCTGCACAGCAAACAAATAAATAATAATAATAATCAAAAGAGTAAATAAACAACCTATAGAATGGGAGAAAATATTAGCCAACTATGTGTCTGATAAAAGACTGATATTTATAAGTTCTATAAGGAACTCAAACAATTCAGCATGAAAAAACAACCCTATGAAAAAGTGGGCAAATGAAATGAATAGGTATTTTTCAAATGAAAATATACAAACGGCCAAAAAAATTATAAAAAATGTTCACCATCACTAATCATCAGAGAAATGTAAATTAAAACCACTATGAGATACTCTCATACTCCAGTTAGAATGACTATTACTAAAAAGACTAAAAACAATAGATGTTGCCACAGATGCGGTGAAAATGGAACACTTATACACTGTTGGTGGGAATGTAAATTAGTACAACCTCTATGGAGATCAGTATGAGGATTTCTCAAAGAACTAAAAGTAGATCTACCATTCAATCCTACAATCCTACTACTGGGGATCTACCCAGAGGAAAAGAAATTATTAAATCAAAAAGATACCTGCACTTGTATGTTTATTACAGCACAATTCACAATTGCAAATATATGAAGTCAACCCTAATGCCCATCAGTTGATCAGTGGATAAAGAAAATGTTTTTTATATGTATACATGTACATATACACACGATAGAGTACTATTCGGCAATAAGAAAAAATGAAGTAATGTCTTTGCAGCAACTTGGATGGAACTGTAGGCCATGATCATAAGTGAAGTAACTCAAGAACAAAAAAATAAATGCTACATGTTCTCCCTAAGAGAGAGCTAAACTATGGCTACACAAAGGCACACAGATTCATTTAATGGACATAGAAAGACTCACACACAGGAATGATGGGAGTAGATGAGGGATGAAACATTACCTGTGAGGTACAATATACACTACTCAGGTGATGGGTGCACCAGAAGCCCAGACTCCACCACTAAACAATATATACATGTAACAGAATTCAACTTATACCCCCTAAATCCATTAAAAAAAAAACATTGCCTAAATTTGGTGCTTGACGGTGATCACAGCTGTATTCAGTCTGCTAGTGTCTACAAAAGTTCCCCCACTGCTACCACTGCCCACAAATATCTGTGCCAAGGTTGCTGACTATGGTGGGTGCTGAGCTGTGCATCAGAGGCTCTGCCTTCCATAATTGCTGTAGCCACTGGTATGATCTCCTCTCACTGCAGGAGTAGCTGCTCACACTGTGTCCTACAGCTATTTATTTATTTGTATAGATTTACCTATTTATTGCTCAATGTCTTATTAGGGCTCTAGAAAACTGAGATGCAATCATGAATTGATAGGGATTGGCCCAATATAAAATCTTAATGAGAGACATCTAATTATACTTAATCACCCTTTACTCCAACACCAAGTTTGAACCCAACTTGAGGTCTAATGATTAATTTTATGTGTTGACTTGACTAGACCACAGGATGCACAGATATCTGGTTAAACATTTTTCCTAGGTGTGCCCATGAGGGTGTTTCCAGAACAGATTAGCATTTGAATTGGTGGAATGAGTAAAGGAAATGGCCCTTCTCAATGTGGATGGGCATCATACAATCCATCGAGAGTCTGAATAGCACAAAAATGGAGAGAAAGGTTGAATTTGCTTTCTGTCTGACTGTGCAAGTTGGGACTTCAGTGTTTTCCCGCCATCAGTGCTCCTGGTTCCCAGGCTTTCAGATTCAGACTGGGTTCTACTCCAACTCTCAGGCCTTAGAGCTACAAGCTGGGTGTCCAACTTGCAGACAGCTGATTATAGGATTATGCAGGGTGTTGGGGAAGAGAGAGAGAGAGAGAGAGAGATTTATTATAAAGCATTGGCATACATGATAAGGAAATAAGAGAGGAAAGAAAACAAACATATTTTAGATACATATACACATGTAAATATATTCATATCAAACTAAAGAGGAAATACTCATCGATGAGTACAGTCCTCGTAGCTGGTGTGTATAACTACTTTCTTCATTACTTATTTCCGTCTCCTTTGCCTTCAGCAAGCACCTCAGATGGTGGTGGTTCTTTACCTTTTATTCCTGAAGGATCCGGGCCATATGTAGTCCTGCCTGGATTGGGTTGTCATTTTCCATTGAACTTCATCACAGGACATAGCAATGCTAAGACATGCCCTAAGGGATCACCGGTATTACAGATAAGCTTTTCCTTTGTTCCATTGTGGAGTAGTAGTGCAATTTCTCTTGGTTGTCAGGACCAATCACCCCAGCCAGCATAATAACTTTCTTATTTGCTTGTGGATTCAGAGGCTTGAGGAACCCAAAGTGGTTGGGTGGTACTCTTAACTTCCAGTTCAGTGGAGTCATTTTTGTGTCTCCTGGTGGAAACATACCTCCCTCTGGAACTAACATCTCTAAGCCAACAGATCACAAGGTCATGGGAATAGGAAGCAAAACTGGTAATGGTGAGTGGTGCCATTTTCATTTCCACCCTTGATTCCTGAATGCTCAAATTCTGGCCATGGGAGAAAGAGAACAATATATTGGATGCTGATTCAGAATATATAAAGCCTACTAGAGAACCTTGCACACCCCTGCAAGGTATTGCCATCTAGCTGGAGCCATAACAGAGTCTTCAAAAGGCCATTCCATCATTTTACCAAACCAGCTGCTTCAGGATGGTGTGCGACATCATAAGACCAGTGAATTCCATGACTGTGGGCCCATCGTTGGATTGCCTTTGCTGTGAGTTATTATCTTGATTAGAAGAAATGCCATGTGGAATATATGATGGTGAATAAGGCATCATGTAAGTTCATGGATGGTAGCTTTGGCAGAAGCACTGTGTGCATGTAAGGCAAATCCATATCTAAAGTGAATGTTACAGTAAGAACAAAATTCTCTTCCTTCCATGATGGAAGTGAACCAATGAAATCAGCCTGCCACTAGGTAGCTGGCTGATCACACAAGGAAATGGTGCCATACCAAGGACTCAGTGTTGGTCTCTGCTATTGGCAGAAAGGGTACTCAGCAATGGTCAGAGCTAGGTCAACCTTGATGAGTGGAAGTCTATGCTGCTGAGCCCGTGTATAATCTCTATGTCTGCCACCATGGCCATTTTGTTTATGAGCCCATTGGACAATGACAAAGGTGGCTAGGGAAAGAGAGTGGTTGTTATCTACAGAACAGGTTATCTTATCTGATATACTTTAACAGTCCTCTTCTGCTGAGGTCATTCTTTGGTGAGCACTCACAATAGGATATGTATGATGATGGAGAATTTATAAATATATATAAACACAATTTATGGACTTTGTATCATAGTGTTTAAGTATTGTTAATTTTACATCATAGTATTTAAGTTATGGGATATCAAGGAGAAGAGTAAGCATCACTCAAGGATTTTACCTCCTCTTGTGAGGAAGGAGTGCGTTTTTGATGATATGCAGGATAGCTGTGATATGTTAGTTAGAATTATGACCTTGTTATTGTCTAGATTTGAGGATTAAATATCATTTATGGGTGTCAAGTTGACAATGGGTGGACTTGTGATGGTTAATTTTATGTGTCAACTTGACTGAGCCATAGGATGCCCAGGTTTCTGGTTAAACATCATTTCTGAATGTGTCCGCTTGACTGTTTGCAGAAGAGATTAGCATATGAATTGGTGGACTGGTCTGAGTAAAGCGGATGCCAACCTCCCAATGTTGATGGGCCTCATTCAGTTCACTGAGAGTCTGAAGAGAACAAAAAAGCAAAGGAAGGTTGAATTTGCTCTCTGCCTGGCTGCATGAACTGAGACATTGCTCTTTCTCTGCCCTGGCTTCTGGTTCACCAGCTTTCCTGGGTCTCCAGTTTGCAGATGGCAGATTGTGAAATTTTTCAGCCTCCATAATCACATGAACCAATACGAGAGAGAGAGAGAGAGAGACAGACAGACAGACAGAGAGAGAGAGAGAGAGAGAGAATGAATATATATACATATAAAAGAATGAATAGGAAATTATATAGTCTCTTATTATATACATTATATATTTATATATATGATATTAAAATCTCCTATTCATTCTTTTTCTCTGGAGAACACTGACTACATATATACGTGTGTGTGTGTATATATACACATATACACACATATATGTAATGAATGAATATACATATAAAATGAATTAATAGATTACATATAGTCTCCTATTATATGTATTATGTTATATATCATATAATATATAATTTTAAATATATTATTTTATGTATTATATTACATAATATATACTACATATGATTGTCAATAATATAATATCATATATCTATAATATATTAAATCATCTATTCATTCTGTTTCTCTGGAGAACCCTGACTAATACAAAGTCTTTAATTTTTTCTTCCTTTAGAATGTGTTCTTTCTAAATTTCCAAATTTCTTGGATACTCAGACAATACACTCTGTGGGCACTCTCCTGACCACTTCTAGACATGCTTGAATCCTATGCTGATCCCACTTAGGCTCAGGCTGCAATGACTGCCTCACATATTTTTCCCATTGAGGGCATGTCAAGCGCTGTTTCAGGCTCTGTGGGCCATACAAAGATGAATAAGACATAGTCTCTGACCTCAAGGAGCTTGCAAGTTACTTTACCTAAATCCCCTGAGCTAGCAGGATGTATTCAAATAGCAAAGGCCACTGATATGTTTGTGGAACATTAATTTTCTACCATGCATGGTAAAAGGGCAAATGGAAACCAGTAGAAGGCAAGAGGGACCTTCTTTCTTTCTATAGGGAAAAGGAGCTTCTTTCTTTCTATAGGTGTTAATTCAGCACTCCAAAATTCTGAATCTCTAGGGGGCTAAGCTGTTGATTTTATAATAAGTTAAAGCACATGGGTAGCCTATCAGATATTTTTCCCTCAGGGTAGGGAAAGGGGACAATGAGTACAGGATAATGGCTCCAATTTTTATACATGCCTTGGTTCTAAGCTTTTTATCCATCTTAGAGGATAAAAGTTTCAAAAATGGTAACCTTCAAAACTTTGAGACACTCCTTAGAAAAGAGTGATGTGTATTAGAGAAATATTAGCAGTTATGCTCAACAATAATGCATATTACATAAATATTGGCAGTTATGTTAATATTGGTATAAAGCCCACCCACTGGGATTGGTTTCCCATTTTTGAGAACGGCTCATGGTCCTCTAACTCCTAAAGGAGCTTATTTTTTTCCCTTAAAAAATGTGTTTCCAATCCAGAAGAAAGGAATGTCCACTTTCTTCTCCCACTACTCTTAGAAGTAAGACTTACAGAGACGATGTATTTTGAAAATGCATTTTGACTTTATTTTTAAGAAAGATAAAAATAAAGACAAAAGGATAAGGGCCTCCCTTTTATTTTCTTTTGGAAAGAATAGTTTTAAAGTTATTGAATAGTCTTTTTTCTTTCAAGCCTCTGTGTACTGTATTTATACCATGAGTCATTGTTTATATAATTTAATTAACATTGGCTAGTGCCGGCAAACTAAAACACTGTCTTAAAGCATTTGCTTGAAAAGTCTCCTTGTCCCTGAGCTGTCATTTCTTAGCATGATGGATAATGGATAGAAATAATTATCCTGAACAAGGCTAGACAGCTTAAATGATTAGAGTTTCAAAGAGTTAGCAGGCTTACCTAAACATCTTATTTTTCAAGATACATTATTAAAAGAAAATACCATGGAGGCTATGATGAACCTAAAAACCCTTTTAAAACAGTTCTATTGTTTATGACAGGTAAGTTTACACCAAGTATACTTGCAGAGGCTCATTTAAATCGGCTTGCCAAACAATATTACCTCGTAAATCCCTCCACCAGAGTGACTTAAGGTAGCTTTGAATGTCCAGCATCAATGTAAGATACACACAAGTGGAAATATTGAGGCTTGTTTTGTACATGCCAGGCTTGGATTCATCTCTCACAGACAACATTTTGTATCTCCTCTGTAGGTCTACATATGCAAAAGATTTCTATTTGTTTGTTAAAAATAAGATTCAATATTTTCCCATCACTAGGATTGCATTTCCTAGCTTAGGCCCATTCTCTTGGCTCACATGGAATGCTTTCTGTGCTGCCACTTGGAAGAATTCACCACCTTTATTTTATTAGAGCATTTTTATTGTTCAATAAAATTTTTTTTTACTTTTATGTCCAATATTGTAAATGGTAAGGAGATGATGGAAAACTTTGAGGGCAATCAAATATCTAAGGAAGTAAGCAAATCAATTTAATAAAAGCTGTATTCTTTTCAGAACTATTTCTTTCTCCAAAGCACAGAGAACAGATCTACCAAAGGACGTTTCTGCTGATGCTTCTTAATCCTTTCCTGGGGAAAGAGAAGAGACTCAATTTCCTGACCAAGGTCAAGAATAAATCCTTTTATCTCTTCTATTAACATCCAGTCTTAATCTATCCCATTGGAAAACACTTTACAAATATTTAAGACAAAATAAAAATGAGGCCATCCTTAAAAAGTTGTTCCTGCTGAGTTTGCACCAGTTATAATCATGCAACCCACTACTTGTGTAACTGTAGGCAAGTCATCTTGTTGGAGCCCATGTTTCATCTGTAAAGTGCAGAAGATAATATTTATTTCACACCGATATTTTAAGTTTCTAATTAGATTACATATGAAAACACTTATCACAGTATTTAGCCACTACAGGAAAAATAGAACAACAAAAAAAAATGTTTACTCACATATTGTAATGAGGGCAGTGTAATTACATCAAACGGCATCTCATTTGAGACATAGGGAAGGAAAAGTCTGCCCCAAGAAGAATTCAAACAGGCAGACATAATTTAGGGGCTATTGTTTCTGTATCCTTCTCCCACCTTCTAATGCCTAATGCACTTATGAGGATTATTAATGTCCTTATAATCCTCTGATGATCAATCCTTCTTTATCACCAAGATCAGGTTTTGCCTAATACCATAGTGCCCAGTATTTCAAAATTACTTCTTGCCAATTCATGTTCATCCAATACAACTCTTCTTCCCTTAAAGTAGTGATTCTCAAACTTAGCTGCACATAGTAGCTAACTGGGGATCTTTCAAAAAACAAAGTAAAACAAACAAACAAAATGCCAGCATCCAACCCACAGAGATTGTGATGTAATTGGTCTGGGGTATAGCCTGGCCATCAGGATTTTTGGATTTTTGAAAACTCCCCAGATGATTCTAATGTTCAGCTAAAGTTGAGAACGCTGCCTTAGATGTTGAATGTCAGGAAAGCAATCTGATGGCTAACACCAGTGATTTTCACACATGAAAGTATGTCAGAATAATCTGGGGAGCATTTTTAGAAACGTAGATTCCAGAGCATGTCTCAGACTTACTGAATCCAAATTTCAGAGAGTAGGACCCAGAATATATATTTTAAGCATCTCTCAGATGATGCTTATACAGGCTGTGCAGCACTAAAGTACAATGAAATATGATTACTCACTGTTACCCAAATATAAATCATATCTGTTACTGAACCTGGTGTTTCCTAGTCTTTGTCTTTTCTCTCTAGTTGCTAGATGCTTAAAATAGTTTGTATGCAATGTTTTGCCAAGAAAGATAACAAAATATTGATAAATATTAGATAAATGTCACAAAATGATTAACAAACCCCAAGTGCAGTAATAAGAAATTGCATGCATTATTTTATCAAATGTATGCAATAATGCTGTGAGTTGGTTCCACTTTATATATAGCATAGGATACTGAGGTTTAGAGGGGTAAGGTAATTTTCCTGGGGTCATGCACGTGGAAGAGCTGGGATAGGAACCCAGTCAGTCTAACATTAGAGCTTGTGATCTTAATTATCCTTTATATCAGTGTTTTTCAAAGTGGGATCCCAGGACCACCAGTATCAGTAGCACTGGGGACATGATTAGAAATATAAACCCTCAAATCCCATCCCAGACTTACTGAATCAGAAATTCTGGGGCTTGGGACCATCGGTTTGTGTTTTAATTCTGTCATGTAATTCTGATGCATGTTAACATTTCAGAATCACTGATCTATACTATACCACTCACCTGTTGAAACAAGAATCCCCTTCTCCAAAGTACTGACTACCAAGCCTCCAATTTCAGTGTCATATGGGAATTCGGTGTGATTCTTCCTAAGAAATGAGGCAGGACATACCCTGCAGTCCTCAATTCAGCTTTAAGTGGATCAGACCAGACCTGCTAGGAGACAGGTGAGTGGAATAGGGATTGATACCAGTGCTAAGAGAAAAATTTTAAACAAATTAAATTTAGCAAAGTTGATTTGAACAAAATTTATTTATGAATTGGGCACCATCCTAAACCAGTGGAGGTTCAGCAAGCTCTGCCCAGCAGTGTGACTAGCAAGCTTTTATAGGCCACACATAGAGAGTAATCACCTGAATGGCTACAGCTAGTAGTCTGCCTTATTTGGGGTGGTGTAATGAGACATATGCCTTATTTGGGCATGGTGTGAAGAGTTGGCTGCCTGTGGTTGCTAACCAAGCTGCTTGGGATTGGCTGAATCTGGACTGTTTATTATACTCAGGTTTTGGTTTGTTTACATACTAAGGTTTCAGTTCACTATGTAGGGACTCAAGGTATGGAGGCAGCCTCAGGCCCAATTTAATTTAATTTAACACCACCCAGCAGCAGGAAGAGCAGCAGGAAGACAGGAACTACTTCCTCCTCCCCCTTGCTTTGTCCCCTCTCCATAGGACTATGTCTTTCCCCAGCTAACTCCAGGAATGCTGGAATTGGCAGAAGACAAATAATAGTAATTATTTTCTTTTTGTAAATGACTTACCATGTACACCTCATTACCATAATACACAATAATAATCATGCATATGATCATAAAAGCTTTTAATTATTTAATTTCAACCATAAATCCTTCTCATGTATGTACAGTCCCCTCAGAATCTGAATGTCTCTCATTATTTAAAATAATTACAGCATTGCTTCTGGGTTTGTTTTGGGGTGATTGTTTTCTGCTGTCTTTCTTTTCCATGCTCAAACTAGTCTGGTTAACAGAGAGACCAAATTTTACCACGTTCTCCTATTTAGAAGCTGGCATGATCATTCTAGATGTTCATGTGTGAAAATGTGTGTAAGTATTACCACCACATATGTATTGTTCTTTGAGCTTAAAGTTACTCCACGATGCCTTTTCCTTTTGGCCTTGTATTTTAAAGTCCTCTACCCTAGTAAAAGCTGATGGATTTTCCATGTATCTTGCAGAAAGCTGCTTTATTGCTACTATGATAGCATAAAACTATGCGTGGTGATATTTCAAGATAGGGATGTGGGAGAGGGCGGTTGGCACATAGTGATGGATCTGGGAAAACTCCATTCTTGCCTCCCTGCCAGTGTCCTTTTAGTGATGGAGTCACTGAGTAAGCCACACATTCTAAGAGCATTTTAAATCTGTTTGTTAGTGGAGCAGTTGATTAATACGAAACGTAGGGGGAAAATGAAACCACAGACCTCAGGACAAACAAAATACAACCTTTCAGCAGGTCAGGTTTGTTTTTCTTCATTCCTTCTTTCCTGTCTTCTTTACTTTCTTCCTAATTAACCGAGTATTTATTGGATGTGGTCCAGTAAAAACAAGGCTAGATTTGGAGTCACTGAGACCTAGGTTTGATTCTCATCTCCACCTCCTATGAGCTGAATGTTCAGCTTATCTGGCTTGTTCACTTACCTTCTCTATGCTTCAGTTTCCTTTTTTGTATAAAGGGGATACAATGTGTTATTGAGAAAATAAAGTAAATGAATATGCAAGTAAAATCCTAACATGGTGCTTGGCCCATGACCCAATAATGGGATCTTACTTCTCTTTGCCCTTTCTACATAGTTGAACTGTGGTTCTTTTCAGAATAAAGGTCCCTCACACTCTTCTTCAAACTTCCAAGGTGGGTGAACAATACAACCTCCTCCCTGACACCTGGTCTTTCATATTACTGGGTATCCGCCTGGAAATAGGGAATCTGAAAATTAGAAGAGAATGGCCTCCTTGAGAGGATATTGTTGCATAATAATGATTATGTTTGGGATGGCCTTCAAATATAGTTCTCTTTGTCTATTAATTTAGAGCAGGCTGGAAAAACATAGGGATTTTAAACAACAAAAATATTCAAATTGCACACTCTGAGGCTAAGATTTGAACCCAAATTATTCCCAAGTGAAAATAGCTTCTGTGTTAGAAAGATCATAAATTTTATTATCAAGCAGACAGTACGTGCTTCAGGGTCTGATCTTGAAGCAAGTTGTTCAAAGTCTCTTTGAGCTTTAGTTTGCAATAATACTTATTCACAGGTTTCTGTGAGGATTGAATAAAATGATGCAGGTAAGGTACATGGAACATGGAAGGTAGTCAACAATTGGAAACTATGATTGTTTTCATTTGAGGTTATTTTTACCATCTTTCATTTGTTTCTAAGCCCCACATTTTGATCTAAAATACAGAATTTAAATCTAACTGGTAAGGTACCATAAGTTGCCATCAGCCAATTTCATTTAACATAGAGTTCATGTAAAAAATTAATGCTCTGACGTTGACCTAGTCCTAAGTCTCTGGCCCTATCTTTCTTTATCTGTAAAGGGAGAGAAATGTACCTAATGGATCTGGTAGCCATACTTTTTGCTTTTATAGGGTTTGTAGCACTTCTCACAATTATAATGGATTGCTTGCTTATTTGATTAATGCCTATCTCTCCCATCAGATTGCTTATCTCCATGAGAGATTATTTTGTTCATTGCAGCACCCCTATGATCTAACACAGTACCCAGGACCTAGAAAATACTGAATAACATTTGTGGAATAAATCAATAAATATGACATGGGGGTGGCATAGAAATTAATTATTCTGTCACTCAATTCCTTCGATCATTCATATGATAAATATTTTTAAATGCTTAATATGTACAAAATCATATACTTTGTGGTCAGCAAGGTAATTTTCTCCTAGACTGTCTCATTCAGTCTTCACAAAACACTGCAAGGAGACTTTGCCATTAGGCCCATTTTGCAGATAAGGAATGTAGAACTCAATCATATTAAGGAATTTCTCTATGGTCATACAAATGTCAGTGAAAAAAAGAGAACTAAACAAATTTTTTCTAAGTGTAAAGATATTTTCAAATAGTAAGCACTTTACATATATTAACTTTTCTTAATCCCTATAAAAAGAGGCTTTGAGGTAGTTACTATGATCATTAGCTTCCAGATGACAGAAGAGGGTAGGTTACTTTCCCAAAGGCAAACCCAAGTGGAGGTTAAGCAACTTGCCTCTGAACTCAGATAATAAATAGCAGACGGGGATTTGAACCCATGTAATCTAGCTTCAAAGTCCCTATTCTTAGCCATTATAGTACAATGCTTGATAGAAATCTATACACAATTCCAAAGGAAATACCAAATGTTGCCAAGCTTCCTTTGGTTGGAATTGGCTGAGTTAGTGAGGGGGTAGCTAAAAACTGGAACACAGTGGGATTAATCCATGTATGTGATTTATGAAATTTTTGAGGTTTTTCTGCTGTTATATTTAGGTTAACACAAAGATGTGCTATACTTGGTATATATTCAATAACTCTTTGCTGATATTATGAAGTATACAATGTCAAACCTAACATTATTCATATAAAAGAATTCCAAATAAAGCATAAATCAGAGCAATTACTAATTATTCTGCTTGGCAAATGTTCTCTTTTCTTAGTATAATATATGATATTCAAGAATAAGAGTTTCAACAAGAGTCAGCTTGAAATGTATCCTCAACACCTTCAGTTCAGTCTAGTTTGAACAGTAAAGGTGTTAATCTAAAAGCCAACCAATTGCTTGGAATTGGAGCTTTTAAAAAGAGAATTCACTCTGTAATATTTGTTACTAATTTAGGGCAAGCATTCATTCTTGTAACTTTGGGGGAGGGGAAGAATGTGGAGTAAGAACTTTTAAACTCAAAACTAGTCTCTACTTGATAGCAACTTCATCTTGCATCCTAAGGTTCTGATTTTAGTTTATGGAATTTCAGCAATCAAAATACCCTAAAATATGGGTTAATATCTCACAACTTAAGATCTGTGAAACTGAGGGCCTCCCTTTGCCCTTTAAAAATAAACTGGCCATAAAATCATGAAACTTCCACTGTTTTCACTTCTAAGCAGTTGTAAAAGGAGATTATTCCAAGAATAATCTCAGAAGGGTGAAGGCAAAGAAAGTAGTAGGGCTATAATGAGCCTTAGCTTCTTACAGATACTTTAGTTTCAGCCAAATATGTTCACATAACACTGACAATAGCCCATTTGCTTGAAATTCAAAAATAACAAACTCTTCTCTTTGTTAAAGTAACCTTAAGATCAACTAGACAACCTCTGGGATATAAGTAAACAAATCCTGAGTTTGTTTTTTTTTTTTTTAATTTTCCCCAACTAGATTGGAATTTTTTTATTGTGGAACTGATTTATACATCATGTGTTTATTCATTCATTTCACAAATATTTATCCAGTGCCTACTCTGGGTAAGACAATATGAAAACTTGTATTTCCCAGTTCAGTGCCTGCTGTATAGCAGATACTCGGTAAAAAAGGTTTGTATAATGCAATTATGCATCTGTCATCATACTCAGGTTCATTAAACTTATAGTAGGTCAACTTTTATTCCTTCACTTAATAAATCTTTATTGATAGTTCTTGTGCTACTGCTGGGGACACAATGGTAAGTCAAACATGCATGGCCCTTGCCTTATGTGGCTTATGGACAAAGATTCTCAGCAACACATGTAATTTTTATTGGAATATGCCATTAAGGAGGGATTCTCATCGTTCGGGGTGAGGAGAGAACTTTTAGTAGTTAGGAATTCCTAACAAGTGACATTTGACCCAAGATCTAAACAATGAGTACAAGCTATGTAGGTATCTGAGATAAGGACCCATGAAACCCAAATCCCTGCACCAGTGATTTACTACAGAGATGGGTAAAGGCATGAGGAGTAGGGCAGAGAAGAGGAAGAAGCCGAGCAATGGTGTGCTCTTAGGCAAAGCGGTGCAGAGACTAGCTTTGGCCAGATCCTTCAAGGGAACTGGACTGTGTGCCTTGCCTCACAGCTTTCCTGACCTGTGCCTCACAGCTGTCCTGACCTGTTGCTGGTCTTTCAAACTCTTTCACTTAGTCATTGATTAAAGGACCCTATGGGAGGGGGGCTTAAATGTGTAGACACCTCCTGTCAGCAAAGGTGGAGATCAGTCCTCCACAAAGAAGCTGAAGGTGCCAGGTGGAGTGAAAGCCCATGGGAAGAAAAGGTGCAAGGAATTGATGGAAAAGTCTCCTGGGAGATCAAGGAGAGCAAAAGCATTGTTTTTCACAGTAGATGAGGGAAAAATGTTCTGACATAGGCAAAGCTCCTATGGTGGAACAGAGCCTTGATAGTAGCAGGGGCTGGAAGAAATGTAGAATGGCTAGAGGCAGTCTAGACTACAAGGTGGATTGGTATGGGGTGGGCTGGAGTGGGAGGTGAAGGCAGGTTGCAGGTAGGGGTAAGGCCATGATTTTATCCAAAGCAGTGGGAGGCCACTGGACAGTTCTGAGCAGGGGAGCAACAGACTTGGATTTGCATTTTAAAGTTTTTTCCAGCCACATTATGGAAAATGAAGAGATACTTGGGTGGAGGTAGGCAGACTCAGTTAGAAGGTAATCTAGAAAAGAAATGATAGTGGAACAGAATTGAGTAGTAGTAAAGAGAGTTAGAAGAATGGAGAAATTTTAGGAGATGAAATCACTGGGAATTGTTGATGGAGAAATGGGAGTGCAGAGAGGTATGGAGATTTCTGGCTTGCCTGACTACATGGATGGTAGTTTCATTCACATGAAATTATGAACATTGGAATGCTAGCTTTTTAGGGCTTAGAAACAAGAAAGATACACATATTCACATGAAAGTGGAGGCTCATCACCCACTGACTGTCTACTTTACTTCTGCTAAGAGATTACCTGCTGATTGGATAATATTATTTTGGGAGCAAGGAGAGGAACTATCAACCATAGGTCAATTTCCATATGGGATTTTGGCAGATCTCAATAGGTATTAAGTGGTCAACTTGCTCCAGGGAAGCAAGTGGGTGGATGAAATGGGACTGAATAGAAAGACAGACCTAGCACAGATGAAGGAATCATAGAACAACGTGAGACAGAATATAATTAATGCTCAGGTATGTGATTCAACTATAAATCAAAAATACCCCAGAGAAGTTTTTCAATGAGTGAAATAATCAAGATTCTAGCACATGGTTGGGCACCAAAGTTGGTTCCAGGTTTTCTGCATTCTAAATAATGCTGAAATGAATATCAAAGAGAGTAGAGTTACTAGGTCACAGAGAATATAATTCCAAAGTCCTTGATACATACAGTCAATTTGCTGAACCTCCAATAGTGCTTGAATGTGCACCCGTGAACCCCACCCTACACCCTCAGTTTTGCTAAAGAGAAGTAAGTTATGAGGGGGAGGGAAAGTATCTTGTTTTTGTTTTGGATTGTTTTTACTTGATTACTTGTGAGATTAAAGTTTCTAGTGTAATTTTGTGTCCCTTTTTGTAAAAGATCTTCATGTACTTTGCCCAAACATCTGCTGGGATATTAGCAATTTTTCTTATCAATTTCTATGAATTGTTTACATGTAACAATATGAACTTATGTATATATGATGTGAATATTTTCCCAGATATATTATTTTATGTCTAGTCAGCTTTAATTCTAGACTATGGAATTTCTATACAGTTTTGGGGGGAGTTTTTTTTTCACTGTTTTTTAAGCTTGGAAAGTTTTTTCTGGTTTAGAGATAAAAGTAGATGTCTGGAATTTTTTCTTAAAAAAATCCAACAAGTGTATAGTTGGACCACAATTGGTTGTGTGTTGTTGATGTTGGAGCTGAGTATGGGGGTTCATGAAACGTTTTTTTACTTCTCTATAAAATTTTACTAAACTTTTTATAATGAAGATTTTTTTCAAGTTATTTTTAATTCAAAGGCCATAAAAATAGTTCTGCATCATTGCTATAGTCTTCTCACTGGATGCTTTGTTTTCTCCAATCTATTCTCAACATGACAACCCAGGTGATCTGTTAACTCCTCATTTGTCCCAGTGAGATGACATTCAGCTGCCCACAAGGCCCTAAGGGGTTTATACTCCACCACCCCCATTTACTGTTCTGATCTCACTTACTACTCTTCCTCCTTACTGACTCTCCTTCCGCCACACTGGCCTCCTTGCCCTTTCTTGAACACGTCAAGCACACTCCCACCCAAGGGACTTTCCACTTGCTGTTCCATCTGTTGCCCCAATTTCCTGCATGGAGAATTTTATCTCCCCCAGGTCTTACTCAAATAACCCCTTATCAGTGGCTATCAAAAATAGCACCTCTCCATGTACTTTCTATCATCTTCCTCTTCTTTTAGCTCACATCTAATAAGAAAAGATATGCAGTTACTTTTTTATTTACTATCATGCAGAATATAAGTTCCCTATGAGTTTTTATCAGTTTTAACTTTGACTATGTTTCCAGTGCCCAGAACAGTATTGAAAAAAGTAGTCACTAAATAAATACATGTTAAATGAATGAATGATATATTCAGGCATTAAGAAAATGCTTAAGAACTATGGTGGAATATCTATGGTGGAATATAATACAGTCATTAAAAATTGAGATGATTTTTTTTCATAATATAGGGAAATGTCTGTGCTCTATTGCTAAGCAAACAAAGGGAAAACACAAAATTTCTACCTTTAAAAAGTATGTTTGAAAAAAACAGGGAGGAAATGGATTCTCCCTCTGAATGGAAGAATTTGATGTGATAATTTTCATCTTTGTTTCTATATTTTCCAAATTTTCTTCAAAAACTCTTATAATAAGTAGGGAAATTTTTAAAAAATATAGTAGCAAATTATATATCTAAGTTTTCACTTCTAGGGCATTATCTTATGTGACCAGTAATAATACTTTATTATAATACTCATAATATACATCACTAGATTCTCCTGGACAGCACAGAAATAAGCATATTAATACATTTATATTAGGATGTTAAATAATGTCATTGGCAAGAACAAATATGCACAGAGTGTTTGATGAGTTCGAAGTCCAGAGGTAGATGCCTTGAGAATTTATACACACAGAGACAATGTCTGTCTTGTTTATTGTGAAATCCCTAGCACATGACACAGCAAGTAGCCCAAAGTATGTGCAAATAAATAATTATTGAACAAATGAGGAAATAAGACTTGGAGCTATCACTTTCAAGTAACTTAAACTAATGAGAGAATTAACACTTACAGCACTAGATTTTGCTGCTTCTTTTAAAAGATTTAGCACATTTGTAATTATGTGTATATACATGTTTTACCTCCTATATTGCAAAATTTGTGGTTTCAGAGGCCATATCTATTTTGTCGATGACTATATTCCCGTTGTCTATCTTGGGGCCTGACACATAATAGGGGCTCAGTAAATATTGGTGGCATCACTAACGGATGAATACTCTCAAAATTCCCAGCAACGTAAAATGTGTGCGAAGTCATAAAAGGCGCAAAGAGGTTTAGAGAGTTAGGGAGGCAGAATTTACATCTTATTTAAAGGAATCTACAAAATACAAGGAAAAGGTCTGGCATTTGAGCTTTACCTTAAAGAATACGCAGGATTTTTTTTTTTTTTAAGTATGATAGGAAAATAGGAAGGTATTTTGGGCAAAAGCATAGAATTATTGATGGTATCAGATGTGTTTCTGTTGGTTTTGTGACTTGGCGCCTTTTGAAAAGTTGGTCTTATTTTTTAAAAAGTTTAATTGTGGGGACCCACAGCTGGTACCTTAAGTGCCAGATGCTGGTTTTGTTTCATAGTTAATGGTGGCAATACCGCTTAATTGTATATTTACAAGCAAACACATGTTGTTTCATGAAAACTACTTGATAATTACACAGCGACTACTGGAACCCCTGATAATTACACAGTTACACGTGTTACCACTACCAAGTTATCTCCTGATAGCTGAGTAATTAACTTGTCAACTCAGCAAATGGAGCTGGAGGGTAGGCGTCTGAAACGCTTGTTCCTTTTCTTACAGATGTTTGTGGGTTCTGTTGGCACTTGTTGAACTTGGTGCCATTCTCCTCTCAGTCACTTGGCACTTAACCTGGAGGAACTTTCTGTCTCCCTAAACCTCTTTGCACCTCTTGTGACTTTTTAACACATTTTACCTTGCTGGGAATTTGGTAGTATCCATCTATCCATCCATCCATCACACCGCAAATATCCGTTGAGGCCAGACCCTCAGAATCATTGCTGCTGCTTAGTAAAGCAGTGTGGCGTACTAGAAAGGGCACAAATGTGGTTTTGAATTCTGGAACTGCTATTCTTAAGGTCTGTGATCGTGTGCTAGTTTCCTAATCTATAAATGGGCTTCATAATGCCCAACAGAGTGGTTGTTAGGATGACAGGTAATGAAAAGCCTCAGCATAAAATTAACACTCAGTAAACCTTACTCAACTACTGCCCGTTCCCACCCCAGACCCCAATTAGGCTTAACTGTTTCACATTTTCATCAGAACAGATCCCAGAATATCCTCTACTTGGGATTGTTAAAATTTCTAGATATGGAAATGGAAATGACTACATTGTTTAAATTCTCAAAATTCAGATGCATTAGCTAGATCAACTGACCTTTTTTCAAAATATATTGAAATTAATAGATTTTACTAAAGGTAAGATAGGTAATCCTTATCTGCTTTCTATTTCATAAAACCAATGCCCAAACCAAAGACTGGGTCATAAACAGGCAAAGTGTATCTGTTTAGAAGGTAGAATTCCAGAGTTCTGAGAGCTCCAGGTCATTTGAGACTCCTTGTTCCTCCCTGCTCTAGTGTTCTGCATCCCAAAGCTTCAGTTCATTAGAAAGCAGCTCTCCGTCTAGAGAACAAGGTGCCAGACACTGTGCAGAGACAAAAATAAAATAGATTGTGATATTAAAACCTACTTCTAGGATGAAATAAGATATCATTGAAGCTGGGACAGATTACATGACTTGTCCATGTTAATGAAAGTAGAAGGTGGCAGAGCTATAATTCAAACTCATCATTCTGACTCTTAACCCTTGCTCTTTATACACCACCCCGCCTCAAGCCAACTTACACAGTTCCTTGAAAAACTTGCCATCTACTGCTTATTTGTTTATTCTTATTAAGTGCCTGTCATATGATGATAAAATAGTATGCTCTGGAGGAATAAAAATGATCATAAGTAGCATTTATTCAATTCCTGCTATGTGACAGGCACAAATTTTCTATACACATTAGCTCATCGGATCATCTTAACAACAATATAGGAAAGGTACTATTATTGTCCTCCCTGTATTCATAAAGAAACTGAGGCACCCAAAAAACATATAAAAAATGTTCATCATCTCTAATTATTAGAGAAATGCAAATCAAAACCACAATGAGATACCATCTAACCCCAGTGAGACTGGCCTCTATCAAAAAATCTCAAAACAACAAATGCTGACGAGGATGTGGAGAGATAGGGACACTCTTACACTGTTGGTGGGACTGCAAATTGGTGCAACTTTTGTGGAAAAGAATTTGGAGATTCCTCAAAGAGCTAAAATTAGAATTACCATTCGATCCAGCAATAGCATTATTAGGCATCTACCCAAAAGAGCACAAGACATTCTATGATAAAGACATCTGCACCCGAATGTTTATGGCAG
>CAUYRT010099201.1:0-20802 GCA_963574885.1 Lepilemur ruficaudatus | reverse complement strand
AGCACTCTGGGAGGCCGAGGCGGGCGGATCGCTCAAGGTCAGGAGTTCAAAACCAGCCTGAGCAAGAGCGAGACCCCGTCTCTACTAATAATAGAAAGAAATTAATTGGCCAACTAAATATATATAGAAAAAAAAAATTGGCCGGGCATGGTGGCGCATGCCTGTGGTCCCAGCTACTCGGGAGGCTGAGGCAGAAGAATCGCTTCAGCCCAGGAGTTTGAGGTTGCTGTGAGCTGGGCTGATGCCACGGCACTCTAGCCCAGGCAATGGAGTGAGACTCTGTCTCAAAAGAAAAAAAAAAAATAAAAAAAAAACAACATGGTGAATAAGAGAGATGATTCATTAAACAAGGTCAGAGAAAAAAGCAGACAACAGATAGACTTTCTGGTCTACACCAAGGTGTCTAGATCCTGTTCTGTGTGTCCGTGGTGAAGCCTAATATGATCTGAGTCATGTGCTAAAAGTTGTTTAATATTGGATGGGAGAATAAGCTCAAGCTTGACAAGAACAGAAGCAAAGAGATAACCAAAAAAACCCACAAACAAACAAACAAAACTGAGAATAAAATAAAAAGTGAGAGAGAGATTAACAGTATAGATGGAAATAAGTGGATAGTTTCTAGCCATAAAATCAACTTTATTGAGGTATAATTTGGATGCAAAAAAAATCACATGTTTTACGTTCAGTGCATTTTGACACATATATCTACCTTCCACTACATTTTTGAGGGCACACAATCAGAAAATAAAAACTCTCTTTGATAATAAAAATATAATTTGCAAAATAAAAATAAAGCCTTGAAATTGAGGCAAACTCTAGAATGTAGGACAAAGAGACAAAGAAACTAGAAATATTGACAGAAAAGAGACTATCTTAGTTCAGGCAGCTATTACAGAATGTCATAGATTGGGTAGCTTAAATGACATTTATTTTTCACAGTTCTGGAAGTCTCTGTTGTGTCTCTTCTTATGAGGGCACTAATCCCACTTCTGAGGGCTCTACCCTCATGACCTAATTACCTCCCAAAGGCCCCTCTTCCTAATAATATCACATTGGGGATTATATAAATTTTGAGGGGACACAAAAATTCAGTTCATAACAGAAACATAGAGGATTATTCCAATTTCAAACTATAAAAATATTTTAAAATATAAACATAATAAAAAGTAACATACCTATATTGCAATGTGTAGAAATGATTTTATTACCTTTGATGAAGAAAAGTAATGCATTTACAGTTAAAAAAAGAAAAACATTGTGATAATTTTCTGGAGTGTGCTTCTGTTGATATTTATCTTAGTTGCATGTTCATTTTCATTGCTAGGCAATAGAGATATTTTTAAAATTACATCACTGATTTTTATTATTATGTGCTGGAAACTTTGATAATAAAATGAGAACTCATCTTGCTTACTAAATTCAATTCAGAACAATTTTAGTTAAATAAAAATTGGAAGAATTGTGGATGCAACCAGCCAAGCACTAATAAATATCACATGCACCATAAATTGCACAAGATCTGAATATAATCTGTTCTTTGTTAACATAAAATAATTATTCAGTAGTATGAAGTTTCAATTCGCTATATATTAGGAATACTCAATAGTTGTTAGTGATGAATTACATAATAAACACAAATTAAGTGTAATAATAAATTATGTTTGATTTATTGTCATTTCTTAATGTAAGATTATCCATTAACCTCTGAATAATTTTAATTAGAATAACTTATATAAAAAGTTAAAAGAATGTGATCTTTATTATTCAAGATTATTTGCAGCAATATGTTAATATTGTTGGCAATCACTATACTCTATAACACTAATATTGTACAAACTGGATTGGCACATTCTTATTTCTTAGCTAATAATAACTTTCAGAGCATGTAACTGTGGAGGCATGAGCTTGAAAACAACCCAAGAACTCTACCTCTCTGAGGGATCAAGGGAAAGAACATTAGACTTTGACTAGAGATATTTACTTTTTCATAAAAAAAGTAGATTTTTATTAATTTTGGTTAACTTGCCTTGGAAAGGCATTGTATAAACCTGAGTCCTCAAGTTGATTTCTTCTATTTTGATTCCCTTGGTTTTTTGTTGATCTATCACACAATTTCCATTATTGATCTCTCTACAGAAAATTTATATTATGCAAATCTCAGATAGTTTTAGTAATGGGTGATAAAAATGCACATCACTCAGTATTTGCTCGAGAGTACTTTCCAATTAAATTATCCTTTTACTTTATTTAATATAACTCACATTTATTACAAAGAAGATGCAATTGTATGTGACCCAAAATTTGTGAAGGTTATATAAACATGAGGTGGTTGGGACATGGGGAAAAGCAGGGAGTGTTCTAGGAAGCTGGTTTAGACTAACACTTATGGACTGCATTTTTTTTTGGGGGGGGTCTCTTTTAGTTAAGTTATACCAAATTCCCAATTTTTGTGTGCTATGGAGAAATGCAGTTTGGAATAATGTCAGTGAGAGCAAATCACTGTGAAATTTGTTGCCTTTCCTGCATAGCTGATACATATTAATAGAAGGAGAAAACATTGAGAATTGGAAAAAGAGAAGGAAAGAAGAGATGAGAGAGGAAAAGACTATGCTAATGAAGATAATCTGACTAGATTCTTAAATAGGTCTCAGGGAACCCTGAGATTTAGTTTCTGAAAGCCTTAGAGAATCTTCCTATTAGTTCACTCTTTATTTGAAGATGAAACTAATCCTTCGTAAGATCTTTTCCATGTAATGGCATGTATGACTGTACATTAGAATTAGAATGTGCTGGTCCATATGTGAGTTAATGGTGAGGTGCCCCCAAAGTACTTGAACTCACAGTTATTTTTTAAATTTAGAACCCAATCTTTAGAAGGTTAAATTATTGCTTACTATGGAGCATCTATTTGCAAGCACACTCTGAGACAATCAGTAGACTTTACTAGATCCTTATTGAAGAAGATGCTTTCTGGGCTTTTGTCTGAGCCAAGAGGGTCTGCAATCAGGTACCCCTCCTTGCAGAAATGAAGATAGCTGGTCAAGAATCCCTATATGCTAATATGCATATTTCATGTACTGAAGATATCTTATTATGTCTTATTATATTAGTCCTAAAAGTTCTTTTCCACTTTATCCATTCATCCACTGATGGACACTTAGTTGATTCCAAATCTTGGCTTTAATGAATAGTGCTGCAGGAAACATGGGAGTGCAGATGTCTGTTCAATATACTGATTTCCCCTCCTTTGGATATATACCCAGCAGTAGGATTGCTGTGTCATATGGTAGTTTCATTTTCAGTTTTTTGAGGAAACTCCATAGTGGATGTGCTGACTTACATTCCCACCAACAGAGTACAAAGGTTCCCCTTTCTCCACATCCTTGACAGCATTTGTTATTGCCTATCTTTTTCATAAAAGGCATTTTAACTTGGGTAAGATGGTATCTCATTATAGTTTTCATTTGCATTTCTCTGATGACTAATGACCCTTGAACATTTTTTTATAAACCTATTGGCCATTTGTATGTCTTCTTTTGAGAAATGTCTATTTAAATCCTTTGCCCATTTTTAATTGGACTATTTTATTTCTTCCTATGCAGTTGTTGGAGCTCCTTATATATCCTATTTATTAGTCTCTTGTCCGATGGGTAATTTACAAATATTTGCTCTCATTCTATGGGTTGTCTCTTCCCTTTGTTGATTGTTTCCTTGTTGTGCAGAAGCTTTTTAGCTTGATGTGATCTCATTTATCCAATTTTGCTTTGGTAACCTTTGCTGTGGGGTATTACTCAAGAAATCATTGCCCACACCAATGTCCTGTAGCGTTTCCCCAATGTTTATTTTTAGTAATTTCATAGTTTCAGGTCTTAGATTTAAATCTTTAATCCATTTTGATTTTATTTTTGTATTATGGTAAGAGAAGGGTCTAGTTTCATTTTTCTGCATATGGATGTCCAATTTTCCCAACACCACTTATTGAAGAACCTGTCCTTTCCTCACTGTATATGTTCTTGGCATCTTTTTCAAAGATAAATTAACTGTAGATGCGTGGATTTATTTCTGGGTTTTCTGTTCTGTTACATTGGTCTATGTGCCTGTTTTTGATCATTAATCCCAATTAAAATTTTTTTCTTTTTAATTATCAAGATAATAATAGTAGTATATATTTATAGGGTATGAATGAATAATTTCCTTGAAATGAACTATTTTTTCAAATGTTTTAGACATATGAAATTCCCATGAAACTCCTTCAGTATCTCTAAGCCACTGATATATTTTGGCCAAGATGTACTGCTATGTGATTCATTTGACCAAATAATGGATTTGGATTTCATTTAGGATAGTATGAGATATAGGAGGTAATTAGCATCTCAATCATTTAAAAAATATGACTAAAGACCTTATTTGAACACAGGAAGGTAGAGAGTATGTTTTTTATTTAGCTAAATGATTGAATCTTATCAGGTAAAACACACAACTTCCAGTTGAAAAGTAAAACAAAAACAAAAACAAAACAGTCAAGCAATCTGTTCTTTTGTCTCCAAAATGCCATAAACTATCATATATTTTATTACTTTTTTAACACAATGGTCAGATTATTTTTGGTACAGTGGAAAAAATAGGTTTTAATAGAGCAGTAGGACCTTTTTTCAGCCATGAGCTTTTCTGTCTGTTAATTGTAAAATTTAAACAACATCATAAAAAGCTTAATTATCCATAATGCCAGGAATGTAGCAAGGCTATTTCTGATTTTGCATCTTCCTTTGGCAGAAGCATTTAGTGGGCGCAGAAACGTGGCTTATATCCTGATTAGCCTGATATGACAAAGGGAGTTTGAAAAAGGAAATCAAGAAAAAAAATAGAGTAAAAGGTTTTACTGTTTCCAGCAGGGCAATCTTCCCAAAAGTAATTCCTTCTGGCCCCAAATCAAAGGGACTAGATAAGCAGTTCCTCCCACCATCCTGGGAAAAGTGCACAGCAGATTGATTTTGCAATCTACCCAGAAATGACTATGGGAATCATGAGACTGGAAATGTGGTCAAGGTGAGGTCAGTCATGGCCATTCATTCATTCATGTAAACCTTTACTGAGAACGTACTATGTGCCATGCTTTGTACTATGTACTGGGAAGGTAAAGGCAAATAAAATGCAGTTTCTGACTTTGCAAAGTTCATAGTCTTATTGGAAGATGCTGATGTGCAGATGAGTATAGCAGTACAGCACAGCAAGGTTGTAACAGAAGCATCAACAGCGTTTGGTTGGAGCAAAGGGGGTGGACAACTCAATTTGATTATGGAATCAGGAAATTCTTTAACAGAAAACAATAAGTGGCTCCTGAAGATTAAATGGTGATTACAAAGTAGCAGGTGAAATGATGGTTGGATGGGAGGAGGATTCTAAATTATTCAGTTAAATTAATTGTTGGGTGACAACTTGGCAGAGTTGACAGTGAAAATGAGAGAGAGAGAGACATCCTAATAGTTGCCATTTAGCTTTAAATGCATCAGACATTGGATTCCTGAACCATCTAATTAATTTTCACCACAACTATTTGAAGTTAGATATTATTTTCATTCTACTAACGAGGAAACCAAACTCAGAGAGGGTAAATAACTAGCTTAATGTCACACAGATTCAAATCCACATTTGTCTGGTACCCTGTGATCAAGTCCAGTTATGCAGTTTTTAGACTACCAGAAAGCCTAACACCTGTCTTGAGTAGCGAAAGAGAAATACAACCTTGAGAATGGTCATACATACAGCTTTTATTAAACAGAAAATAACACAAAGAAAACAGAACGCAGAGCTGAGTGAGTCTCAGAATGGTCAAACCAATGGCTTTGAAAATTCATTGAAGTTGTGTAAACCATCCACCTACAGTCAATGTGGGCTCAAAGCAAGCATTCCATTCTGACCTTTTTTCAGTCTGCCAGGAGACTAGTTATATACACACACACACACATACATATACACACATACATGCATACAGTGGTTACCTACATATCTGGCATTTTAATTCAATAGGGTGCACTTGACAAGGTCTACTGCAAAGAGAACCTTATAGTGCCTTCAGTTATAACTTTAATGAGACATTGCCATCTAGAGGTATTCTAGAGAGCTCATCTGACAGTGTCATAGCAAGATCTAGATTCAGGGTAAGGAATTTGAAGGTAGACATTAGATTAAAGTGAATTAAAAACATATACTGTAAAAACACTATTGCATTCAACATACGTCAGACAAACTGCCTGTAGGTATCAAATATCTGGATTCATCAGGAAATGACTTCATTTCCTTCCTAAATTTCCCGCGGCTTGTTCCATGTCCTTTTTAAATATCTGACTCAGTACTAATTTTCCTGATATGAATAGCTCTTTCAACAAATGAGAGAATACCCACCTCAATTTTAATAGCTCTCTGATTCTCACTACCTGACCTCCTGTATTAGTCTTAGGGGATACATGCCAGAAAACTTGACCTGACTTCTGTCAGCCCCACCATCCTCTGAAACTTGCCAGTCTGGTTTAATGATTTGTTCCACAACAAGGGCAGCTGGGGCTCCAGTGATAGCAGGAAGAAGACACCCAGAAAGGATGGCTTTGATCCCTAAGATACCCAAAAGCCATGTAACGAATATAAGAATTGAGTGGGGGGAAAGAAATCCTTTAGGGAAAACTATCACTAAAATCTTTGTTCTCTCCCTTTTCCAACCCCCAGCTCTCCAGGGCAGGAAAGGAAGGCAATGGGTTCTGTGGGAGGAAAGGAGATTGACAGAGCAGAGTGATCTTGAGCAGTGGCTCATCGAGGGTGCTAGTTGTCTGCCAGGAATTGAATAGAACTTTATGGAAGGAAAAGATCTACATAGTAGATCAGAGGTTTCAGTTTGGTGAGCTGCTTTCTTCTACATAGCAATTTAGGGAACTGAATCATTCCATCCTGTGTCCCTCTGGTCTAATAGTGTACAATATATGCATCAATATTGTATTCTTTTTTCTCCACCAGAAATATTCAGTATTTCAATAAAATTGTATGGTAAATAAATTGGCCTGTGACTTCCTGTTAAGAATAGCTGTTTTTCAAAAGAAAAGTATGCTCCCATAACCATTTAAAATAATTTCTTGAACATAGTCAGACATTCAATAATTGAAAAATGCCCTGTAAACACTTGTTTTGCTTAACAAACACAAAATTGATTGGCTTTTGTTTTCTAGTGGAATTATGGAGAAAAAGAGAATGGAGAAAACTCACCAGTGTCCTGAAGGCCTTCGCTCAGAAGAGACAAG
The DNA here is from genome assembly GCA_963574885.1 of Lepilemur ruficaudatus. Taxonomy (NCBI): domain Eukaryota; kingdom Metazoa; phylum Chordata; class Mammalia; order Primates; family Lepilemuridae; genus Lepilemur; species Lepilemur ruficaudatus. The sequence continues at coordinate 13,516 of CAUYRT010099201.1, read as the reverse complement.
CATCACTTCTATTCACCTTCTCTTGGTGAGTACTTGTTGCATGGCTACTCTCCGATTCAACGTGGGCTGAGCCAAGGCCTGTGCCTTCTGGAAGGGAAAGGACATGTTTTTAGAGAAAAGCTATTATCTTAGAAACAGGAGAAAATATATATTACTACATGGATATTAATGCCATTCAGAAATAATTTCAGTGTTTTCATTGGGGTCTGAGGATTGTCAGCAACTCTTAAATTATGATGAAACCACAGGATTAAATGTTTATTCTTAAATTTTCAGAAAGTATAATGCTTTTAGTTATAAACAAGTTCAGTTTGGGAATTATTAAGCAATATAACTAAGCAATGCAATTCATCATTTATTGTTTATAACATGTTTATGAATCTGAAATACATATGAAATTATACAATTAAGTAACTCTTCAGTTTAAAACTCCCAGAGACATCTAATATCAAAATAAAATCTAAGCTGCTTTCAGGGCCTTCAACACCCTACATGATCTGGTTTTAAGTATGTTTCCAACTTTTCTCCTTTCACTCTCTCATTGACTGACTGCACTTACCTTATGGTAGCTTTCTCTTTTGCCTGTGGTCAATTAAAGAGAATTACATCATAAGAACCTGTGCTGTTCCTTGTTCTTGAAATTCTCTTCCCCCTGATTTTAGCAAGGTTGTCATTTTCTCAGCAAATGTTACCTCTCAAAAAGCCTTCTAGGCCACCCTATATGACCGCACTGACTACCACGCTGCTTTTTCTTCTGTTTACATAGTTAATGTCTAATTCTTACAAGGGCAGGTGTTGCTCTCTGTTCTGTTCTACTGGACTGCTTAAGCACCTAGAATATAGGTATATGGCATATAGTAGGCACTCAAATATTTGACTAAATATGATATAGATCTTTGTTATATCCTAAATATGTTACAGATTTTTCCTTGGTTTGATGATCCAAAGGAAAGATTTTGGGTTAAAAAGGCTTACACAAATCATTGTAAGCATTTAGTTTCAGAGAATAAATAAAAATCATTACGCAATAAAGACAGGTTACACATGTATTAGCATTTAACAATGTGTATGTGCATGAGGGTGCCCCTTTTTAAAAGCCTGTTACATTTAGTGTGTCTAACTTAATAAACGGAGCCACTACATGAGGATATGAGGAATGTGCAATGATAATCTTTTTTTGACAAGGAAATCCTGACTCATTAAGTTTAGCAAGTTTTCAGTTTATTCGGAGAATAAATCAAAAGAGCTGAAATTCAAACCCAAATGTTCTGGCTCCAGAGCCCATGTTCTCTGCTGAGATACTTCCTTAAACAATGTGCTCCATATTCAGAAATTCCTCTTCACAATTGCATCATTTTCATGAAAAGCATTGATTAAAACTTGTGGTAAAATAAATTGTTGTGTTCACTTCAAAATGACTTCAACTAACTTACCCAAACATCAAACCAATACAATTATTGGAGATATGGAATAAGATAATGAATTCTCCAGTTCCAGTTTGAAAGTCTGTGATTATAACTTTTAGAATAATCTAGATTTTTTTAAAGAGGCTAACATTAAGAAAGAGTGCCACCTTGTGGTAACTTTTTATGCCAAGAGGCCACCTTGCCCTTCTAAAGGTTTTTATGAAAATATCCTAATGAAATTGCATTTTATTCATTGCATAGCTTTGAAATTTGTATATGCACAAAATATAACATTTTTTAAAGGTACAGAAAACAGATACAGTCTTGAAAAGGTAATCATAACCTGAACATTAAGGATTCCCTCATATTTTACAGCAAGAAAAATCTACTGTTCTATGCCTCTATGTATATTTATTATTTTTCTGGTTTAACTTATGGGAAGGTAAGGCAGATAAACTTTATGCCTTATCTGTTTTTTTAAGATCAAAAAGATAATGACAATTGAGATGGAGGCTTTATCCCAATTGCTCAGTCTTTTTCCATCCTAGGTCAGGGTACATGGCATCACCCTCATATTGAATAGAAATAAGAATATAATTACAAAGTGTTTTTCTCAAGCTTAAGGACTTTTCTAAAATTCAACCAAATTATCTATGAGAGATTCTCAGTCTAAAATCTCCCTCTTAAAGAAATGAACATTCTAGCATTTATCCAGTGATACCAAAGTATCCTTTCTTGTGGAAAAGTTGGATTATCTAATTATGACTCTTGTCTATTATGCTTAAATAAGATACATCAAGACCTGTCATTTCTAGGAAGATAGATAATATTGAGAAGAAGGAAATTGGCATGCCTGAAGAAGCTCTTGTTTCAAATTTCTTTGCCCGCAAATTATTCTGGTTTATTTTGTGGGTGTCTAAAGATAATCCTGACCATTGAATGCCTCTAATTAGTGTATTTTTGGATGTCACAATTTAACCTGCCTTAAGGTGAGAGTGACACGTTGCACTTAGTATTTCTGCTCTAAAGGAGGTAATAAAAGGGATTAGAAAACATTTTCACTTTGAAGCAGTCATCTTATTGCCCACAAAAAAATTTGGCTCTTGGCTAACTGTTCCCATGACTAAATGAGGAATTCCTAGCCAGTGAGGAATCCCAGCCCAGGCACAGTGATTGAGGCTATGTAAGCATCATCAGAACACCTCTTGACATTATTTTGACAGAGATGAACTAATCACTTTCTGGTGTCTTGAAATTTCCAACACATTGTGATGAAAACACCCTGAATAAGGCCTAATTCACTAAGGAGATGTGATATCTGGTTTTGGCTGGTCCTAGGTTGGAAGAAAAACTGATTTATTCGTTAGCAGTTAGAGATAGTACCATACTAATTTGTCTGATTTAATGAACTTCACATGGTTCAGTTAAATATTGGCAGCATATTAGCCTCCGTGCTATGAGCTGGGTGCCCAATGACGCAGGTGAATCAGGCATGATACCTACCTATGTGATATTTACAGTCTAGTGCTGCGGTCCCCAAGCCCCGTGCTGCAGACTGGTACCAGTCCGTGGCCTGTTAAGAACAGGGCCACACAGCAGAAGATGAGTGGTGAGCTAGGGAAGCTTCATCTGTATTTATAGCCACCAGCTGTTGCTCCCCATTGCTCACTTCGCTGCCTGAGCTCCACCTCACTCCCCACTCCCACCTGTGGAAAAATTGTCTTCTGTGAAACTGGTCCCTGGTGCCAAAAAGATAGGGGACCACTGGTCTAGTGGGGATATGAAACAAAATAAAACAAAACAAAAACCACACAGACGAAGAGGGATTTAGTGAGGAAAAGAGCAAAGTGGAATTTAAAAAAAATAAATAAATAAAAAACGAGCACACAAACAACCCTCCCCCCAAAACAAAAAAGAAGAAAAAAACTGGAAAGGTGTTTCTGCTGCTCTAAGGAAGAACATAGGCTGGAGAAATAGAGATGAGTCAGATCACACAGGCATCATCCTTTAATGCTACAGTATGCATGCACTGGGTATCAGCTGCAATGAGATTAACCCTTGTGCACCTGCTATGTGGCAATTTTATTTAAGGCTCATGATAACTATATTTTAAAATTCTTAGTTTTGTAGATGAGAAGTAGGACAAGAGTATTCCATTGCCCAACTTCACTAAAAATGCATAGCAAAACCTGATGAAGGATGCAGTTCTATGTGCCAATTCTTGGGTGATATTAACTTAAAATGCTAAAATGTATATCTTTCAAAGATTTTATACAGACATATATCACATATTCTCTATAGAGCAGTTAAAATATTTCTCTGGACTGGGGATAACAGTTTCAATATGTGAACAGTAGAGTGTGTAGTTAGTGTTTGGCACTGACTCCAAAACCAATTGCAAGTCTGTGCAATTGTATTTGCTTCTCAGTACTTCAATTTTCCCTGCCTCCTCCATCTTCATTTCCTTTTCTCTGTAGCCCTCTTGATTCTCCTTCATTGCTCCCTTTTTCACCCCTTTCTTTCCTCTTGTCTCAAATGGTGAGATTTAATATTGGTTGTATTAATTGAATTCTAATGTGTTAACTTAAGGATGTTATAATGTATAGTTTGCCTGCATAAACAAGTAAGCAAAACCAACAACAAAAACAATAATGCACCCAGAGAATGAACTGGTGGATAGGGAAGAGCTCTGTATTTTGGAGACAGAAGATTCACATTTGGACCTTATTTCTGGACTTAGTCTTTGCAAAGTCTGAAAACTTCAACTTTCTTATCTGTAAATATGGCTAACTTTTGACTCTCTGAGCTCATCAGGTCATTGTGAGGATCAGTTGGGATATTGTGTGTGTGAGTGGTTTGTCACTAGTAATGAGCCATTAAAAATGTTGCTACTTTCACTACAAGTGCCCAGATCCTTCCTCTGACCCATTTCCCATTGTTCCTATACTTCTACAAGACTTTTAATAGGAGACTAGAAGATAGGACTGAAACCAGATGCAGGTGCTTGAAGATCAGATTGGGTGCAGGTGTTAAAGTAAACAACCCTTAAACAAAAGGGGCTGATAACCATAAGCAAGAACCTTTCAACTAGCTTGGGCTTGTCAGCTATCTCTGCAACCTTATATGAACTTTGGCTAATTATAATATCATTTACATTGTGGTTTTAAAATTTCAACTCCCTTGAAATTGCCGTGACAGTTCTGAAACAACCATATAAAATATAAAAATGGGAGGAAACCCAATTCTAGGAATTACTACATAAATTTTTAATAAAAACCAACTCCTTGAGCTTCAATATTCCTCCCCTCAATTAGTAAGACTACAAAATATCTAAGACCACTTACTTTTAGTGCTGCTATTCTCTTTGGAGACAGCTTGCTCTCTTTCCTAAGAGTGTGCTTTGGTTTTCAATAAAGCTTGCCTTGCTTGGCTTCTGTGGTTCATCCTGAAATTCTTTTCTGTGATGAACACCGAGAACTTGGAAAAACCTCCACTTGGAGGCTGGTAAAAGAAACACATATAAACTTATGCTATTCTGTCTGAAATAATCTTTAAATCATGAAACAATGGCATTTCTGAAATAGTTGGTTTTTGTTTTTTTGTTTTTTTTCCACCATGGAAAAGAGATAGTCTTTTTGCTGACTTTAAACTTGGCATGCTGTTTTCCATTTCACATTTCCTGACATGTTGTCATATTGCCACCTGCTGGAACTTGAGTAAGTTGCCACTGAAGACAGAAAGAGAAACATAGCAAAAATGTATAGACAATTAAACATGCTCTAAGTCTGCTGAGCTACAAATCACCATAAACTTTGTCCAAAATAATGATTTACTCACTTCATATATGATGATATACTCATGAAACAAAATACTATGTAGTATTTATGACAAAGAAATAGTTTTGAAATGAAAGTACTTCCAAGATTTATTAGAACATCTAAGAATGTAGATGCAGAATGGTATATATTGTATTATTGTTTTCTTTCAAATATAATATGTATATAAGTGTATATATTTCCATACTTTTAATAGAAAATATCATACATGTTGGCATTTTAACTCTAAATAGTGTTTGCTTTGGAAAAAAAGCCTTGGTGAAGGTGAGGATCTATCATTTTTAAAATTATTTCTGTCTACATTGTTTGAATTTATAATCTTGCACATATATTACTTTTACGTTGTTTTATTTTATCTTTAAATGGCAGTTGAGATTATCTGTATAGTAAGGTTTGGGAGCCATTTGCTTTACCTTTATATTTGCCTATGTTTAAAAAATTATAAATTATAAGTGTATTTCTTAAAATATTATTAACAACTTTCTTTATGTCCCCATAACATTTTGCCTATGTTTGTTTTATAGTACTTATGTTAATTTGGTTCTAATATAGTTACTATACCAATACATACTAAATTTTCCAGAACAAAGCTGATTTAAAATACTCTGGCCTTTAATCCCCAATAATTACATGTGTATTTTTTACACTGTGAATTTTCTTTCTTATAGTAAATAGCTCAAAGTAAAAGACTTTACTACTAGCTGGGTGACCTATGGAAAATTTATTTAATATCTAGTTGCCTCAATTTTGTATCTCTGTAAGGAAGATAATGTTATCTATCTTTCAAGGAGGCTATGAAGCTTACAGAGCATGGACCACATAGGAAGTACCCTGAAATTAGTAATTTTTAAGATTTGTATGTGTGTGTGTGTGTGTGTGTGTGTGTGTGTGTGTGTGTGAGAGAGAGAGAGAGAGAGAGAGAGAGAGAGAGAGAGAGAGAGAGAGAGAGAGAGAGAGAGAGACATGTACATCTGCCTCCCTTGCTGGTTTTGAGAATTCTTTGAAGTCTTAGACATACCATATTCATCCTCATACCCTCAAAAGCAAGCAGAATGCCTTACACATATTAGTAATAATAATACTTTTTGAATTACTTTTCTAATAAGTTAGGAGAGAATTATAAGAAAAAGAAGATCTAAGTGTCAAGTGAGACTAGGATGTGAAAATGTCCGTTTTCAAAATTTGAATTTTGGACCCTAGATATTTTTGTATCTAAAAAATATTTTGACCAAAGGTTTTTTTATTTGTGTATTGTTTTCAAACTAAATAATTGTTATAATCCTTCCAACAGTGGCTATTATTACCTTTACCACTTATAAACAGAACAGTGCAGTACATATAAAACTGATGCAAAAGTACATACCGGTTTTAGATGTAACAGTGTAAGTAAATAATGTCATCCAGGATAGTGATTGTTTGGCTTGTGATTATCTTTCACATTTTTTTAGAGCAATTTTTTTGAAACCAAGGATAAATCAAAAATTTGTGTCATTTTCGAATACCAGGTTTTTGAAGCTTAAGTATATTGACGAGGTTTTAGGGAGAATCATTTCAGAAGAGATGGATTAGGAGCAAGAGTTGTTTGATTGGGGATCTTAAATAACTGTGCCTACAAATATTTGGAGACCTTACTTCATGCCTAAAGATCTGAGCAGATGCCTATGGATTTTGTGAATATCTAATTCCAGCTACCTGATCCCATACAGAGCCATTCATGCCCATACCTCTGAGGGTGTATGGAAGGATGTCAAAGCGGACTGAGCAGTGAGAGCTGTGGCTTTACAAGCCATAGCAAAAGACTTCAAGGACAAGATTGGCAGTGAAGCATGGATGGGGGCATATCATTAGCAGCTACGGAGAAAAAGATATATGGGGTCCTTTTCTCTAATATTTGTGACCGTTTAAAACACAAAGACTTGTGCATTATCCTGAAGGCAAAAGTGGATATTTCCCAAACATGTTTGAAATAGAATTCTCCACCAGTTAGCCATCTGAGGAAGTGAAGCAGGTTATATCCCATTTGAGAAAAATAAAGGGAACTCACACAAGTTTTGAGTATTTAAAGTCATACTGTCTACATTCATAAAGTATAAATTAAGAATATGTCTGGTTGCAAATAGCAGAAATCTCAACTGATAGTGTTTTAAACCAGCGGTCCCCAACCTTTTTGGCACCAGGGACTGTTTTCATGGAAGACAATTTTTCCATGGACCAGGGAGGGTGGTGGTGGACAGTTTTGGGATGAATCAAGTCCATTGCATTTATTGTGGACTTTATTTATATTATTATTATTACATAGTAATATATAATAAATAATTATACAGCTCACCACAGGTTGGGGACCCCTGGTTTAAGCAATAGGGCATATTTTTGTCACATAACCCCAATTTCAGAGATCAGCTGCTGGCATTGGTTCAACTGATTGGGTTCTCCTGGGTTTATTTTTTTTTAATCTTATGATCACAAGATGGGGACCTGACAGATAAAGACATTGTGTAAAGGAAAGGTTCAGGACAAGAAGAAGAGGAAAAGGCAGCTACACCACTTCTGTTTGTCTACTTCATAGGAAAGCAAATGATTTACTTGAAACTTCCTGGAGACTTTCACTTATGTCTTATTTTCAAGAACTGTTTCACCTGACGACATCTAACTGTGATGCTGCTGTAGTCAGTATTTATGTTTTACATATGCTCTAGTGGAAATAGACAAGGGGGAAGGAGTGTGACTCAGCCAATCTGCAACATCTACTATCCATTGAAATTCCAACATGGCCTGGCTAGCATAGAACCCCCTCCACAGTGTAGCCCTGATTTGTCTATCTAGTCCTGACTTCTATTAAATCTAACAGAGATTTTTTTCTCCAATTGGGATCTTTCACTGTCCCCCAGAGATTATATAATCATCCTTGCCACTGCTGCATACGTCTGATCCCTTCCTGGATATCTTTGCCCACGCAGCCTCACCTAGCATTATTTATTCTTCAAATCTTACCTACCGGTGAAATCCTTCCCACTCATCTGTCTTACACTGATTTTTACATTTTTAAGTGAACAGGTGGAATATCCTATAAGTGATATTTTTGTAAGCCTTTAAATTTTAGAGTGTGAACAATACCCACATGCTTTATAGAAAAAAAAAGATAAATTTGGAGCTGCTCTGAGACATTTAATCATTTTAAACAGGAAAGTCACAAGACTCTTAGAAGTTCCTGCTTCATATAGTAAGTCATGACTGCATCCACCTACAAGGGACCTAGTAGGAAAGAGAATGAAGCTGCTAGCATAAAGTTTTTATCCTATAAATCAGTGAATCTTTATCATAGAGAAACTTAATTAATATGAAGATTTCTGGACCCAATTCCTAAACGTAATGATCCAATTAAGCCTATAGTGCCCCTAATATGCATTTTATGAGGGCCCCAGATTATTTTGATCCAGACAGTCCTCTGGTTTCATTTTAAAAGTTACCATTGCAGAGAGAGTGGAACCATTAGAACAGTTACAGCTGCAAATACTTGAGTGAAAACAAGAGAGCCACAGCATTTATGTGATTGGGAGTTAATAAGTAGGAACTATGAGTACTTGTGATTCTCCATCAAAATAGACCAGGAATTATGGGAAAAGAACAACATGAGAAACAAAGAAAAAAACTATAAACTATAATCTATAGGATTTTTTCTTTGACCGTTATGTATAATAAAATATATGCCTTATTATAGAGATGGATGTTCAGTCCTTTTCCTTTTACATTTTTTAATACATTTACTTTTTACAATTTACAAATTGTAATTTACAAATACATTTACTTTTTTTTTTTTTTTGAGACAGGGCCTTGTTCTATCTATCACTCAGGCTAGAATGCAATAGCATCATCACAGCTTGCTGAAACCTTAAAGTTCTGGGCTCAAGAAATCCTCTTGCCTCAGCCTCCTGAGTAGCAATAGGCATGTACCACCAAGCCAGGCTAATTTTTGCATTTTTTGTAGAGACAGAGTCGTGCTATTTTGCCTAGGCCAGTCTTGAACTTCTGGCCTTAAACGATCCTCCTGCCTCAGCCTCCTGAAGTTCTAGGATTACAAGCATGAGGCACCACACCTGGCCTACAGTTACATAATTTTAAAGGGTGAATACGGAGTTCCATTTGCACTGGTATGGCAGACTGGGTGTCCAGAAATACTCTTACACTATAGTGTCCCTAAAAATGTTGAGTACAAATATTAAAAAATAAATAAGTATGTATATGAGGAGGGCAGGGATATAATGGAATTCCTTGTAGGATAAAAATGATGGGAAATGACAAACTCTAAGAAGTTACCAGTCATTGAATGTAGCTTTACCCCTGAGAATATCTGTCAAAACTTGGGAGTTTCATTGGTCTGAAGAGATAAAGCAGAGGATATTAAGCCTGAGGTACAGTGGAGTAGGAGGAGAGATCAGAGACATGAAAACAAAGCTTAAGTCCTCTAGTTATGGGGTTAAGTAGGAGAAAACCTGCTCTACAGGAGTAGATGGTGGAATCGTTGCATATTTCGGCTGCTCTGAACAAGAAGTAAAAAATAAATATATTTTTTGGGAGTTCCCAACCATATATATATGTATTTTGGGGGCCAAATTTTATAACTTCTGCATGGCCTAAACAAGCTCAAGCTAGAATGATAATGTTCCCTCTCAAAAAGACTGATTTTCACCCAGGTGGAACATCTTCAAACATTATCTAAAAAAAGGTAATTTAAACACAAGTTTAAATGATTCCTGCAGTTAATATTTTAAGGAAGGCCGGGCGCAGTGGCTCACGCCTGTAATCCTAGCACTCTGGGAGGCCAAGGCGGGCGGATCGCTCAAGGTCAGGAGTTCGAAACCAGCCTGAACAAGAGTGAGACCCCCGTCTCTACTAAAAATATAAAGAAATTAATTGGCCAACTAAAAATATATAGAAAAATTAGCCCTGCATGGTGGCGCATGCCCGTAGTCCCAACTACTCTGGAGACTGAGGCAGAAGGATTGCTCGAGCCCAGAAGTTTGAGGTTGCTGTGAGCTAGGCTGACGTCATGGCACTCTAGCCCCGGCAATGAAATGAGACTCTGTCTCAAAACAAAACAAAACAAAACAAAATTTAAGGAACACAAGCCCACAATAAGAAAACTTCAATCATGAGAGTCAGAATAAACTATTATACAAAGAACAGAATCCCATTCTACAAAGATTTTAGATACTGGACTGATCAAAACCAGATATATAAAACAACTGTATTTATTATATGTTTAAAACAGGAAAATATGGTATCAAAAGGATTTGATGAAGAATCATATAGAACTCTAAAAATAAACTATGAAAATTGAAATCAGAATATCAGTGGACATGTTTAAAGAAGGTTAGTTAAACACAGCTCAAAAGAGAATTGACAAACTGGGAGATAGATTGAGGGGATAACATGGAACCCAGTATAAAGATAGAAAAAAGATATAAGACACACTTGAAGCTCTGACTTGGGTGGGGCAAAGGCAGTATGTGTAACCTTAACGTTTGTACCCCCGTAAAATGCTGACATAAAAAATAAAATTAAAAAAAACCCCAAAAACAAAACAAAACAAAACAAACAAAAAGATATAAGATAGGAAAGTATATGCTAAATATTTTCTTTTCTCTTCTCTTTATGCATTTCTGTCCTCCATTCTTGTCTCCGTCCCAGGCTGCTGACTTATATGAACTATATCCCGTGCCCTCTGCTTCTGCTTGGGAACAATAAATGGATGGCCCTGGTAGAAGAATGGGGTGGGGGAGAAAGAAGAAGGCATAAGAATAATTTATCCTCTGCCTTCCTCCCCATAAATTGCCTTAGTCTAGCTTTATCCTTAGCATGTCACTGCTTACCTAAAGATGGTCTAGAGTAGGTGACTGTCTGTCCTTCTGAGTTCTGGTAACCAACCACTCCATCCCCTTGTTCTTTAGGGTCTAGTGATGGCCACACATTCACTATTTCTAGACTTGGTTGCTGTATGGCTCATGGTTCCCCTTAATTTGTCCAGCTTTATACACACACACACACACACGCACACACATATGGGGTATTACTCAAGAATCATATATATATGTATGTGTGTACATGCAAGTGCTCTTTGAATTTTTCTAATTTGAGTGTGCCATTTATTTCTTGTTTTCTATTGGTATAAAGAGAGATGAAGAATAGAGGGAGACAGTCTAATATGAGTATAATCTGAATTTCATGAGAAAACAAGAGGAAATGTACAATAAAAATATAATGATATATAAAAATACAAACCTATGAAAACTGATAAATATCAGGAACTGACAAAAGAGAAGGATCTTAATATGTGAGAAACAAAATGAATATCAAATAGCATAAACAATGATAAATTCAATCTGTATATAACAGACGCTGTAGGAAAGAATCAAAGAAAAATAAAAGATCTTAAATGCTGTCAGAGAGAAAAATGGATTACACATAAATAAACAGCAGTTAGATTGATGCCTTCTTATTAGCAGCAAAGGAAGACGGAGATTGTGGAATAAAAGATTTAAAAGAGTGAGAGAAAATAACTACCAATCTACACTGGTAGTCTTGGGAAAAATATTTCAAGGATGAGAGTGAAATGAAGTCGGTTTTAGACAAATAAAAACTGAGAAAGTTCATTAATAACAGACTATACTAAAGGAGTTTTTAATAAATGTGGAAAAGGAAGAAGAAAAATGATGCCTAAAGAAATACCTGAGAAGCTAGCTCAGAAAAAGTATAACTGTTGCTAAGCCTAAACAAATATCAATTTTTTTAATTTTTACATTTTTAATTCTTATGATTACATAGTAGCTGTATATCGTTATAGGGTACAGCTGATGTTTTGATATAGACACATGTGAATTAATCAATTCAGGGTAATGGGGGTATCTATCGCCTCAGGCATTTATCATTTATTTGTGTTAGGAACATTCCAATTCCACTCTTTTAGTTATTTTAAAGTATAGCCTAACTTAGTGCTGATTATAGTCTCATTGTTGTGCTATGAACTATCTCTCATTCCATCTAACTATCTAATTATATGTTTGTACCCATTAATGATCCCTACTTTATCCTCCCCTCCCTGGTACCTTTCCCAATCTCTGGTTACCATCATTTTACTCTCTGTCTCCATTAGATCAGTTGCTTTTAATATTTAGCTCCCAAATAGGAGTGAGAACATACAAAATTTGTAATTCTGTACTTGGCTTATTTCACTTAACATAATATTCTCTGGTTCCATCCGTGTTGTTGCAAATGACAGGATTTCATTCTGTTTTGTGGCTATATAATATTCAAATGGTGAACAGATATATGAAAAAATGTTAAACATAGTCATCTGAGAAATGCAAATCAAAACTACAATGAGATATAGCGTTTCATCCTAGTTAAAATGCCTTTATCAAAAAGACAGGCAATAACAAATGCCTGTGAAGATGTGGAGAAAGGGGAACTCTTGGTCACTGTTGGTGGGAATGTAAATTAGTGCAACCTCTATGGAGAACAGTATGGAGGTTCCTCACATGCGATTTGCTGTATCCAAACAAGTACCTGATAAATTGCAGAATTAGTTACCTTGTCCTAACACTCCTAAAACAAAGTGCAACCCTATAAAACCCCAATGGCCTGAGATACTGAGGAGTTACATTTCCCTGATAGTTTGGGAGGTGTCTCAAAAGGTGTTTCTTTTTCAAATTATACATCCTTTCTTTTGGGAGGCAGTTGGTAGCTGAGACAACTTCTAAATGGAGAAGGGGTTCATATGCTGAACAGACAACATAATGAGAACTAAGAATGGAATTACCAACCAGAACGAGGAATCTTTTTTTTTTTATCCCAAAAGACCAATTTATTCTTAGGTCATATATTTTTCTCAGTAGAACTTCTCTGAGTAATTTTTTTCAAGTTTTTAATGTTGCTCCCAGGTTAAAATATAACATTTTCTAACTTATAAGGAGAAGTATAATGTGCCAAGTACTTTTCTCTCTATATTATATTAAATTGAATGTAAAATGGTAGATTCAACTTGTTATAATTTTCAATCATAGTGTTTAAAGAATATGTGTTATAACTCATACATTATGTGTTATAATACATATGTGTATATAATAGTGTGTGTATGGCAGAAAAGTTCCTGCACATAAAGAAGAATCATTTACTCCATCTAATTCAATTCCTTCTGTCCCATCAAGTCGAGGAGTAGCAAAGACTAGCGTGTGACATCCACCACAAGCAACCTGCAGCATAAATCCACAGAAAATT
>CAUYRT010099196.1:0-47197 GCA_963574885.1 Lepilemur ruficaudatus | reverse complement strand
TCAGTCCTTTTTTCACCTAATTTGCATTGTGACTGGGCGTTCCCCTCTCACTTGTCTATAAAAGCTGTAACCTCATGCTCAATAAACGAGACTTGATCAGAATACTGTCTTGTCTCCATCTCTCGCGTCTCTTGTCCCATTCAACTCCCACTCCCTCCTCCAGGTTCTGCGAATAACGTACCCGGGACACACAAGTTAGCACTATGAGATATTACAACAGTTAGTACTAATATCCTTTTCAACAAAAGAAGATATGCTAAGAAAAATACCCCATTTAATATAGTTTTGGGAACTCTCATTTAAAAAGAAATATAGAAAATACTGTCAATCTGATTGCACTGAGCATCAGTAGTGGCATAATTTAGCATGCTTATGTAAATATTAAGTGACCAGGCATCTTAGCAACAAGAGACAATGACAAATTTCATGTTCATGTGCCTTATAATAAAGTGCTATTGAAAATGTCTAATTCTGAACACTTTGTTCCTTATGTTGGTGCTCCATGTGCTGGTAATAGGTAGGAGGGGATAGCTATTGGACCCACAGTTCTCACCCATTTAATATTCTTCTCTTTCCCTTAAGACCTTATGATGAAAGAACTCAGAAGTCAAGTGCATAGTTGGATGCCAGGCTTCCCTTAGCACAAATTAGCATCAGGCAGAGCAAAGTGGTAGCTAAATAGCTTAATGCTGTTCCATCTTTGCTATCTCTGCATTTGATGGTTGAAAGTATATAACAATTTGTCCCCTGCCCCAGTTCTTGCTTTCTCTTCAGTTCTCACCAATATATTTGGCCTTCATTTCAGCTGACCAACATCACTTTCATAATTCATGAGCTTACAGCTCCTTCCACATTTTTCTTTCCTTTCTTATTAATTACAAATTTTATTTTTTTAAGAAGGTACAAATGTTTTGGGTTACATGGATCATTTTTCTAGTGCTTGAGTCCTGGCTATAGACGGGCCTGTCACCTAAATAGTGTTCACTGTACCCATTAAGTTAGTTTATTCCCCTCCCCTCTCTCTTATGCTTGATTTCCACTGAGTTTTACTTCCCTCTGTGCATATATGTTCTCATCAGTTAGTTCCAATTTAATAGTGAGTACATGTGGTGTTTGTATTAATTCATCTTTTGTTATGGCAGAGTAGTACTCCATCGTATATATCTACCACATTTTATTAATTCACTGGTGAATTGATGGGCACTTGGGTTGATTCCACATCTTTGCAATTGTGAATTATGCTGCAATAAACATTTGAGTACAGGACTCTTTTGATGAAAAGTCTTCTTTTCCTATGGGTAAACACCCAATAGTAGGATTGCTGGATCCTGTGGTAAGTCTATTTCTAGTTCTTTGAAGATTCTCCCAACTATTTTGCATGAGAATTGTACTAATTTTCAGTCCTGTCAACAGTGTATAAGCATTCCTTTCTCTCTGCATCCATGTCAGCATCTATTTGTTTTTTAACTATTTAATAAAAGCCATTTTAACTGGGGTAAGGTAATGTCTCATTGTGGTTTTAATTTGCATTTCCCTGATTAGTGACATTGAACGTTTCCCGTATGTTTATTAGCCCTTCATCTTTCTTCTTTTGAGCAGCTTCTGTTCATGTCTTTTGCCCACTTTTCAATAGGGTTCTTTGTTTCTTGCAGATTTGCTTGAGTTTTTTGTAAACTCTGGTTATTAGCCCTTTATTGGATGTGTAGCTTCTGAATATTTTCTCCCATTCTATAGGTTATCTTTTTGCTCTGTTGATTATATCCTTAGCTGTGCAGAAGCATTTTAGTTTAATCAAGTCCAATTTATTAATTTTTGTTGCCATGATTGCCATTGAGGTTTTAGTCATAAATTCTTTGCCTAGGCCAATATGTAGAAGAGTTTTCCCTACATTTTTCTCTAGAATTCTTATGGTTTAATGCCTTAGGTCTAAGTGTTTTATCCATCTTGAATTAATTTTTGTGAGTAGTGAGAGATATGGATCTTGTTTCATTCTTCTGCACGTCGCTATCCAATTTTCCCAGGACCGTTTATTGAATAGGGCTTCTTATCCCTAGTGTATATTGTTGTCTGCTTTGTTGAAGATCAGTTGGTTGTAGGTAGATGGCTTTATATCTGGGTTTTCTGTTCTGTTCCATTGGTCTAGGTCTCTATTTTTGTCACAATACCATGTTGTTTTGGTTACTATTGCCTTGTAGTACAGTTTGAAGTCTGGTAGTGTGATGCCTTTAGATTCATTCTTTTTGCTTAAGATTGCTTTGGCTATTCAGTCTCTTTTCTGGTTCCAAATGAAGGGTAGAATTATTTTTTCTAGATCTGTGAAGTATGACTTTGGTAACTTGCTGGGGATTTCATTGAATTTGTAAATCACTTTGGGTAGTATGGACATTTTAATAATGTTGATTCTAGCTATCCACGAGCATGATATGTTTTCCATTTATTTATGTCCTTTGTGATTTCCTTCTTAAGACTTTCATAATTCTCCATGTAAAGATATTTCAACTCCTTGATTAAGTATATTCCTAGGTGTTTTATTTACTTTGTAGCTATTGAGAAACATATTGAGTCTTTGATTTGACTCTCAGTTAGTCTGCCATACTGATTTATGTATCTTGATTTTGTTTCCTGAGATTTTGCCAAATTTATTTATCAATTCTAGAAGACTCTTGGTGGAATCTTTGGGGTTTTCTAGACACAAGATCATATCTTCAGTGAAGAGTGATAGTTTGACCTCCTCTCTCTTGATTTGGATAACCTCATTTGTGTATAGTGCTGTTCTGAGTATTTCATGTTGAGCAAGTCTAGTCATGGCAAATTCCCCTGTGTTTTCTTGTCTGGAAAGGACTTAATTTCTCTATTATGAAACGTCCTGGCTACTAGGAAAAGCTGCTGGGAAGAGGATCAAGACAGGCTTTCCAGATCAGGAAGCCTGCTCATGAAGGAGGGGCTTCAATTCTCCAATAGGCTAGGTACCTGAATGTGCCCTGCTTGGTAGCTATGTTGTCAGGGACTGGGGTCTTCTCCGGCATGGGACTTCTCTAGTCTGACAGTGACAGTGCAGCTTTGAGCCTCAGCAGGGCTCCAAAGTTACTTTCCCAGTCACTAGGGAAAAGTCTCTGGGCAAAGGGTCAAGGCAGGCTCTCTAGACGAGGAAAGCTGCTAATGAGGTAGGGGCCATAATTCCCCAACAGCCCAGGTGCCTAAATATGCCCTGCTTGGTAGCTATGGTACCCTGGGCTGGGATCTTCTCCACCAGAGGATCTGCCCGGCAGCACGACTTTCCTGTGATGGGGAGGGGCACTCTCCCAGATCACCGTGTCTTGGACCCCCACACTATTCTCCCATCAGTTCTGCCCACATTGGCTCCCTTGCCTCCTGAATCCATCCCCTAAAACTCCCCCTCATGCCCCCCAGCAACCCACTTGAGTCCTGGGGACACAGAATCTGGCCTGCATGACTGACCTACTAACTTGCATTTCTGAGAAATGCTGGTGTGCAGGGGGCTCCCACATTGGACACCCCAGGTCCACTGCAGGACCTCAAGGGGAAAGGCATAGGCCCCACTCTCTGTGGAAGCCTCAGACTGAAGGATGCACCAACTGGGGAGAGATGGCTGCTTGCCAGATTCTTGGCTCAAACTGTTCTTCTGATTGCAGTGAATGGGGGAGGGGTAGGGAAGGATAAGAGTCTGAATAGAACAAAGCCTGCTGTCTGGTCTCTTGGGTCATTCTCCTTGCAAGGGAATCCCACATGGAATGTCCAAGATCTGGGATCGTGCAAGTTCTCCCAACAACTCTGTGGTTGCCTCAGGTCTTGGGCTAGTGGGGATGATAAAGCTCCCAGATAAGTTGGTAGCCTTGTGATCACTAAAGGAGTGTGGGAAGGAGAAAGGAACTCCTCTTACTCCTTCACTAAGCTCTGAGCCTCTCTGAGTTTGATGTTCACCTATGTCTTTTTTCCCCCATTTATCCTCTTCCTTGTCTGCTTCGCAATTTTCCTCCATGAGGTCCGTGGCAGGCTCTGACACTTCTCTCTATGATCTATACCTGGGCTGTATAGATAGATCTATATCCTTTCCCCTCTTATTTATCTGAAACCCTTCCTTCCTTCTGTGACAGTCTGGCAAGCAATGTCTCTAGTCAGCCATCTTGCCCTTCTCTCTCCTCCACATTTTTCTATTAACACTCTATACTAGTCTGTCTCAACTGCAGGATTTATGATTCTAAATTCTTTATCTTCTTCATTAACCTAAGGTCCTGCCAGGATTGTTATTTCAGTTCAACACTATTCATATTTATTGGGTATCTGATATATACCAAAGACTCTTCTAAGAGCTATAGGTAAAAACACCAAATAATATGATTCTTATTCCCTGATAGAGTTTGTAACCAACTGGAGACAGATAGATACATTAATATATGATTTTAATGTAAGGAAGGGATAATACAGAGCAGATATTTTTAATTTTGTACATACATTGGAATATCTGGAGAAATTTTTAAAATATCAATAACTACGCTTCATCCTTGTTGTTGAAACTGTAAGAGGATGTCAGTGTACATCCAGTTGCTTATTGCACAAAGATCCAATTATTGAGACAACAAGGATTGCCAAGAAAGAAAGGAATGACAGATGTCTTGTCAAGAGAATGGGAGAAGCTGCCTCAATTCCATCTCTTTGACTAATGGAAATCATGGGCTTTTAAAGGAGGGCCATGTGCCCCGAGACAGGTCCTGGTGCAACCAATAAGGGGTATGTGCATTCGGAGCAGGTTGGGGAGGACGATGAATCTTGTCAGGAAGTGTGTACAAGGGCATTCAGAATCTCAGTTCCTTTGTCTTGCAGAAAACCCGCCCTTTCTGGGAAAAAAACTCAAAAGTTCAAGTAGTTAGTTAAGGGAGAAGATTATATAGCGGTCATTGAAATTTGTTCAATGAGGGGCTGATTATATTCTGACCAACTAAATTGAAATCTCTGGTAGTTTCCAAAGTCCCACAAAAGATTTCAATATGCAGCTAAGATTATGGATCATTGAGAGATAGAGATATTCACAGTTGCTAATGAGAACATAAAAAGAAAATTTAAAAAAAGATATAAAAGGATAAAACGTTGGAAGGCTTTTTTTAAATTTTTTTATTTTTTGGCAAGGGATATAAATCTTTTGGGATGAGTGAGAGTTATCCTGGACAAGGAAGATGAAATAGACACTCCAAGGAGAGAAAATATCATGGAAAATTGCCAAAAGTCTTTCTGCTTATTTGAAATCTTGAAGTTTATGTAAATGAGCTCAGAAAACTTCTTTTCTTCCAGCTCTTGTTAGTATTTCTCCAGCCTGGATCCCCAAATATGTAATACATGGTACAAATTTGAAAAAAAATTCTTAAAATATAAGAAGCCAAAATGTAAAATTTGAATATCTTCACCCCAATGCTTTACAAGTTATGCTTTATTGGAATATATATAGTTTATGTGGATTTCAAAAACAAGGTATGGCTGTGCTTAAACTTAATGTGTCAAATGAGTAATCTTGGCTAAGGTTTTATTGTGAATATATTTTTGGAATACATTATTTTTATTTGCAGTATACATTTTCATTTATATATATGGTTGGGTAGCTGATACCCAAGGCAGGCTGAGTATCATTGGCATAAAGAAAAAAGTATTGATAGAATTGAAGCTCTATATCCTTTGTGTTGTGACTCAGAAAACAATATGAAGGCCCCAAAGTGAAGGCCTCAGAAGCATCCTCAGAAACAAAAGCTTTCTCTGACCTTCTCCTGTCTTCCAGTCTCTCACCCCTCGTTACCCCCCCTTCCCCACCAGGCTAGCCATAGGAAGTAGAGTTCCTCTAGTTCTGGGCATAGAATCCAGAACTCTTTTTCTCCAAAGCCAGACATGAAACCTAAAAATATTACTCTAACTTTCCCTTTGCCTTTCTGTATAAAAACTGGCCATGAAGAAATTATCTGACCTACCTTGTTTGGCTGTAGGTCATAAGACCTCCATCCCACAGAAAGCCCTGCACCAACCAGAAGAAAGCAA
Source organism: Lepilemur ruficaudatus (assembly GCA_963574885.1). Classification (NCBI taxonomy): domain Eukaryota; kingdom Metazoa; phylum Chordata; class Mammalia; order Primates; family Lepilemuridae; genus Lepilemur; species Lepilemur ruficaudatus. Next base: position 41,158 of record CAUYRT010099196.1, on the reverse strand, counting down.
TGGATGCTCAGGGAGGCCAAGAAGAATCTAGACAGACAGGCTTTACTGGGTTTCCCCACTCAGTTTATTAGCATTCTAGCATACCCTTTTTGTTCAATCATACTTCCACACAGCTGTTTATACTTTGTTGAATCTAAGCATAAAAATCGACAATTTCCCCTCTATCTTTGAGTCTTCATTCTGAAGGTTCCCCTGTATACAGGTTAAATAAACTTGTATGACTTTTCTCTAATTAATCTGCCTTTTATCACTTGATGTTTCAGTGAAACTTCAGAGGGCAAAGGTGAACTTTCCTCATGGCCCTTATACTTGCAAAAACATCCAGATTTCTACAAAATAAAGGGTCTTTCTCTTGCTGTTTTTCTTTCCTTCCTCCCTGCCTCCCTTCTTCCCCTCCTTACCTTTCTGCAGTATAAATTAATCAGTGTCAAGTACTTTACATGAATGGAGTTCTGTGTGTGTCATATATGCTTTTATATATTTGACATATAAACTTGTAATTTTAGATATGATACACATATTCTTCAAAAGTTTTTTTAAAACCTCATATGGTTAGTCTTTTGTGACAAATAGTAGATATTTTTAAATCCTTCAGGAAATTATAATCACAAATCTTCCAAGCCTGCATTTTGCATAAGCACACAAAACAATTTCTGACTCTGTTACTGAGTCTCTACATACATATTTCAGAACTGGAGAGTTGCTTGCTACTAAAAAAAAAATGAAACAAAATAAAAAATAAAAGAACAAAAATCCCCTCATTTTAATTTTGTTTGACTGAAATTGAGTCTGAAAGTGTAGATTGTTTGAATTTGAAGTAACACCACTAGATGGTGCTCTATATCCTGAATATCAGAAATGTCAAGCTCTTTAAAAGAACAAAAGTCTTAAGCTAGTGTTATCAAAGGCAATCTGCTGAGCTTGATCTGATTGCTTTTCTTTATGCCTGTTTCTTTCTGTTTCTCTCTCTTTTTCCAAATGATTTTTTTTTCTGTTTAATGTACATGGTTTTATACTGCGTCTTCTGGGAAAAATAGTGAGAAAAAAAAAGAATGTGGTGTGTATCATTTTGAGTAACCATTATGCACTGGTCACTTCTATAGGAAATACAAAGGAAGTTTGGGCCACGGTGTGAAGCAGCTTACAAATCAATTTAAGATATGAATCACAAACAGAAAAAAATGCAAAACCATGAAATACCTTGTTTAGTATGAAATTGGAGATATTAGTAATATGGTTTGCTCAAGAGGGCACCATATCATGGATTAGAAGATAACCTAGATAGGCCACTAATTAAATGAATTACATGCAGCAATTTATTTAGTCCCAGTTTTTATAAAAATGTTTGGGGCTGGGTGCGGTGGCTCACGTCTATAATCCTAGCACTCTGGGATGTCGAGGCGGGTGGATTGCTCAAGGTCAGGAGTTCGAGACCAGCCTGAGCAAGAGCGAGACCCCCGTCTCTACTATAAATAGAGAGAAATTAATTGGCCAACTAAAAATATATGGAAAAAATTAGCCGGGCATGGTGGCGCATGCCTGTAGTCCCAGCTACTTGGGAGGCTGAGGCAGGAGGATTGCTTGAGCCCAGGAGTTTGAGGTTGCTTGTGAGCTAGGCTGACGCCACGGCACTAACTCTAGCCCGGGCAACAGAGTGAGATTTTTTCTCAAAAAAAAAAAAAAAAAAAGAAAAAAAAAGTTTGGGTTAACCTAAATTATCTTCAAGGCTTTATCGATTTCTACTATAATATGAATTATTTGACCTCTAGAACTACAGTAATTGCATGAAATATACTTTTAGGTAACAGTGGTCAGAGAAGTATCATGAATTAATAGTAATTTATAAGGCATATTTGAAAAGGAATGTTTAAAGAAGAGAAACCAGTGAAAAATCTGATATTGTCCAAGAGTCAGACATGCCCAGACCTGGAGTGTGCTTGTTCAGCTAAGAGAGTTTCCTGTGCTCACAGAGGAAATACACGTAAAGGTTTACAGTGACTTTCTATAGAAATCTTTACATGGTTGGTTTCTGCTACACCAAACCAGCAAGAGAATAAGTATGACATATATTCATATGAAAAATGGTATAACTCATTTTTACCAATGTATTTTGGCAACTACATTGGAATCACCTTTGGTGGTTGTGGAAACCGTATTTTTGTGGGCTACATTCAAAATTTACTAAATTAGAATTTCTATGGTATATAGATTGTGAAAATTTTCTTTATAACAAGTATCTCAGAGGATTCTAAGAGACATTATAAAAAGAACATCTGCTATTACCTACAAAAGGACATTGATGATTTGAAGCAATAATGCATTAATGAACAGAAGAAAAGTCTGAAAACAGGGTATCAATGGACAGGCAATTGGCAGTATGTTTTCCTGAGGGGACAGCATACCCTGTTTGTTGCCTGTTTCTCAAGAGGAGACAGAGCCTGGATAAGATCGGCCGTTGAGACAATGAGACAAAGGACTGGTGGATCATATCTTACTCTGTAAGTAAGTTGGTTTTTTTTTTTTTGGTTAAAGTAACATTTGGTTAAGTTTCCACCTTGTGTGATGTGGCTCAAACTAGTATCCTGTTTGGAATACTATTTAACAGACATTTAAATGAACAAATGAAGAGGGGACATTTATTGGGTACAATTTACAAGTCAAAAGGAAGGAACCTCATGGAAAGCCATTGCAGTGGCTAACTTCTTGTTTCAGCTTAAATATCATATTCTCGGATACCAACTTCCTTGACCGAACTAATTTAAATTAGTACACATTAGCCTTCTAATTTTCCTATAGCTCTGCTTATTTAACTATAGTACTCATTGCATTGTGAATATATTGTATTTTATTTTTTTACTTATTTATTGTCTGTCTTTATGCATTAGTTTTAGGTTCCTGGTAGAAATTCATTTTCATTTTATTCTTATTAATCATTGTATCATCAGAACTTTCATAGTAGCATTCAGTTGTTGAATAATAGACATTCAAGGCCTACATGGTAAGATTTCAATTGATAAATAAAGGAAAATATAAATAAGTGAATTAATTGGTTTATAAATGAATCCCATAATTCCATTAGAATTATTAAATAGAAAGATGTGAATGCCCAAAATATATCTTGTCTATCTATTGCTGATGCAACAATATCCATGCCTAGAAGTTTCATTTCATGTTTGTTTGCGTAAGAAAAACTTAACTGTTAACAATGGTTAATAATTTAATGTGAAATTTGAGTTTCTTATAAGAATAATATCTAGTAGAAAGAATGTTTGATGTAGAGGGTAACGGGAGAGGAATAGAGTGTAGAACGCTCTGTGGGAGGACTAATCAGAACAGAAGGCATGTCCCTGTGTGCACAGATTGGGGAGAGGGCAACAGAGTAAAGAGATGTGTCTTGTACCTTATACTTTCCGGTAGGTACATTCGCCAAACAAGGTCTTTAACAAATGTTTTCAGCAGGGCCTCAATCACTGTTCTAATAAACATCTATTTAGCACAACCTTTTTTCAAGAGATTTTGCATGACACTTTCAGAGACTGACATGTGGAGACACTTTCCCTCTCCTACTAGAAGCTGAAGTTCCACAAATTGAATTGAAAATTTACAGAAGACAAATTAATTAACCTCAGCTTTTTTTTTTTTTTTGGCTCAACTCTGAGATGTTTTTGTCACACTCAAAATAGAGCTAACCTTGGACTACCCAGTAGTGGAGCCTTGTACTATAATACCTAGGGGAGCAAGAAAAAGTTCCTAGCTCTGTAACAGGGTAATGCAGTACTTATCAGTTTGTATGTAATTGGCTGGTAAAAACAAAGCATAATTACTGGATAAAGAAAGTTTAATTCCTGGAAAAATGCTGTAATATGGTAAAGATAAAACTAACAAAGTATTTCTTTGGAAAAGTACAATTTTAACTTTCTATTGAAGATAATTAGAGATGTTTTACCTTTTGAATAGATATATTTGTGATTATATATTTATTAAATTATGATGATATTTATTGCCTTAACCCTTCTTAAAATCTTGCCTCAGGAGAGATACTTCCCAAATTTTTCTGTGTGCCTAGCATTACCCTGATACTAAAACCTGACCAAGAAATTACAAGAAAAGAAAACTATAGACCAATACTTCCCTTGATCATAAGTGCAAAAATTCTAATAAAATTTAAAAAATCATGTCCAATAAAATATAAAAAAGAATAATCAGTGATGGCTGATGAGATTTATCTTGGGAAAGAAAGGCTGGTTTAATATCATAGGGTAAGGTATTTAACACCATTAATCAATAGGGAAATGTATGGAGATATCTATTATTATTAATAATAGAATGGCTATAATTAAACTTACTGACCATTGCAAGTATTGTGAAGAATGTCAGGCAATTGAAACTCTCATACAATGCTGGTGGGAATGTAAAATGCTACAAACAATTTGAAAAACAGGCAGTTTCTTAAGAAATTAAACATATACTTAATATAGAACCCAGCAAGTTATACTTCTAGTTATTTAACCAAGAGAAATGAAATCAACTTGTTAGTTGCCCTGGTGTGTAGAAAGACAAACAATCCAAGAAGGCACAACACTACCCAAGGGTACTTCAACATGGGGGTAAGATACTCGAGAAAGTTATACTAAAATTACATCCTGCAGCTCACATGACAGACACAAAGAAAGGTTCAGGCATTCAGTATTTGCCCGGGGTTAATCCATCCTGTGAGTGATGAAGCTGAGCCTAGCCAGCATTAAGTTCTACAAACACAAGAAAAGGGCAGAGGACAAGGTAAAATTTCTGGAAAACTAATAGCCATCAATAACTTTGCAGGTTTGGGTATATCTGCTGTGTGATAGTGCATGCAATTAGTATTTGTCCCTGGGGATTCTAATTTGCCACATTTAAACATCAAAAAATTTAGTGTGCTTGTTTTCTTCATTCTTCTCTTTAGTTTTGTAATGAAATGTCAACTTCATTTAATAAACTTTTATTTCAGAATAGTTTTAGAATTACATAAAAATTCAGAAGATAGTACTGAATTTTCCTATATCCTATACCCAGATTTCCTCTTCTTAACATGCTGTGTTAATACATATCTCAGACATAACAAACCAATATTGACACACTATTATTAACTGAAGTCCATACTTTATTTAGGTTTCCTTAGTTTTTATCTAATAGCCATTTAAAATTTTTTTAAACCAGAGTCCAATTTAGGATATCACGTTACATTTATTAGTGATGTCTCCTACGGCTTCTCTTGATTGTTAGGGTTCCCAGACTTTCTTTGTTTTTGAGAGTTTTGAGGAATACAGGTCAGGTATTATAAAATGTCCTTCATCTGGGATTTGTTGATATATTTCTATGATAAGACTAGGGTTATGTGTTATTATGAGGAAGACCACATAGGTAAAGGGGCATTCTCATCACATCACATTAAGATATATACTACCGACATGATTCATTGCTGTGTTAGCATTGATCAACTAGCTGAGATAATGTGCATCAGGTTTCTCTAATGTAAGTTTACTCAGCCTCATTCTCCTTAATGCAATTTTTGATAAATAGCAGCTAGTGCAGCTCACATTTATGAAATGGGAGGAATGAGTAGTTTTGTTCTACTTTTTTTTTTTTTTCTTTTTTAAGAGACAGGATCTTTCTGGAGCACAGTGGCATGATCATTGCTCACTGTAACCTTGAACTCCTGGGCTCAAGCAATCCTCCTGCCTTAGCCTCCCCAGTAGCTAGGACTATAGGCACATGCCACAATGCCCTGCCATTTTTTTTTAGTTTTTGTAGAGATGGGGTCTCCCTATGTTGCCTAGACTGTTCTCAAACTCATGGGCTCAAATGATCCTCCTGTCTTGGCCTCTCAAAGCACTGGGATTATAGCTGTGAGCCACCACTGTCCTGTTCTACTTCCTTAAGGGGTACCTATGTACATTTTTTTTTTGAATGTCCTGTAAAGAGATGTATCTATTCTCCCTACTTATGTATTTATTCAATGAGTTATATTAGTATGGACTCAGAGATATTTATTCCATTCTTTGGGTTATAATCTAATATTTGCCTTTTTTCCCCCTTGCCTGCCTGTAATCTCCCACTACAGTGAGAAAACTGGCTCCCACTTCTAATGTCTTCATTTTTTTTTCCCTCTTGCCTTTGACACTTCGCTATATGCTGCTACTCAGAAAGAGTATATTTCTCTAAACTCTTTCAACCATAATAAAGTTGTTATACTGGAGGCTTGTTGGTGAGGTGATAGGATGTGGGTGAGGTTAAACATTCTATAATATTCCAATTTTGTAGGCCTATGCCTTGGAACAGAAGTGTTTTTATTACTCCTCCAGCTTTTGTTCTCTTGCATTGTCCCAAATCTATTATCTTGAAGTTTTGTTCTGGATTTACTCTGTGTGTGTGTGTGTGTGTGTGTGTGTGTGTGTGTGTGTGTGTGTGTGTTTGCCCTCTTAAGTGAGACAGAAAGGCTGGAGGGAGTTGAAGTGGGAAGGAATTGCCTTCCTCTAGATGGGAAATGTTTGAAAATTTAAATAAATTTTCAGAATTGTATTCTGGTGAAATCCTTTTGTTAAGGACAAATCTCTGCCAGTGTTTTAAATGGTTACTCTTTCTCTACCCCTGCTTGAGCCAAGGGGCAGATCTTTCCTGGATCTTCACTGTGAAAGCTTGGTAGGGTCTTAGAAGGAAGACCCTGACTTCTCCACCACCACCTCTACCACCACCTTCTCTCCCATAAGCATACAGCCCCTAGAAATTTTTTCATTCTCATGTGAGTTCTCAGTAAGCCTCCAGCAGCTTGTCAAAACTGTCATTTAAATACCCCCACCAGTTTATGACTTCACTGACCTCTGTTCAGCAGATCTTTGTTGGATGTGCATCTTTCTGGATGCGTATATCTCTCCAGATTAGGGTAGCAATTTACCTTGTGACCTCAGTTTTCCAATAGGTCCACAGGTACACAGAGTTATTGATTTCAAGTTTCTGCACATCTTTATTGTTTGAAAGATGGCCGTGATGGTTTACAAGCTCTTTACAGTTGGAGCTAAAACAAAAATTTATCTTTTCATTCATTTTTCAACTAGTATCTGTTGAGAACCTATTTTGTGCAAAGAATTCTTAAGCACTAAGGATGAAAAGGTAAACAAAGTAAGCATGAATTGTGCCCTTATGGATCTTAAGGTGGAAAAGAGTCATTAAATAAATAAGTACACATATATGTAATCAATCTTTATATATACTGTATAACAATAAACATAACAAAAAAGAAATAAGGGTTTCTGTAAGAATGTGTGTTAAAGTGTATATTACAGTCAATATGCTAAAGCATCAGGTAGTTTAGTCAAATTAAACTATGAAATTGTCATAAATTTTCTTTCTTTCTTTCTTTCTTTCTTTCTTTCTTTCTTTCTTTCTTTCTTTCTTTCTTTTTCTTTCTTTCTTCATTTCTTCCTTCCTTTCTTTCTTTCTTTCTTTTTGTAGAGATGGTGTCTCCCTATGTTGCCCAGACTGTTCTCGAACTCCTGGCCTCAAGCATTCTTCTTGCCTCAGCCTCCCAAAGTGCCGGGATTATAGGCTTGAGCCACCACACCCAGGCCTGAAATGTTATAAATTTATTAGACACTTGCATATGTTATAAATTTTTTAGAAGCAAGTACCTAGGTAAGAGAACAGAGAACATGCTTTCTGCATTTGTCCAAGACAAATTTTTATTTAACTATTGGGCTTATTGTAATCTTTGGAATATGAAATAATGATATATGAACAGAATGAGAAATGCTCAGCTAAAGCATTTGATTTACTGTAGAGTATGATATCAGCTCAAAGCTTCTCATGCAATCAAAGGAACATATTTGGTAATGTTAAGAGCTACTGATGGAGACCAAGTAGGACATATTTGTTTCTAGTTAAATATCACCTCTCCTTAGGAACAAAGCAGTATTATGTAAACAATCTTTGGCAGTAGCTTCTTAAAAGCCTGTTATGCATCAAAAAAGTGAATTACAATATTTGAAAATGTTAAGCATTTCCCAGAACAACTGAGCATAAGGCCATTTATCTATAACTTCATCTATAATTATTCACAAAAATAGATTTTTTAATACATAGCAGGGTTCTTGAGTAACTGTTACATTTAAAGATTAAATTAAAATTTTAAAGCAGCATTTGGTTCTTCACCATTCAGGTATTAACAATGAAGCCACCATTCTTCACTAACTCTACAACTATCAAATGAACAGGCATTTACTGAGTTCTTACTATGTGCCCAGCATTGTGGTAGTCATTTTGGTACATATTGGAAAACAAGGTGTGGTTCTTATATTTCAATAAAACACAGTGTTTGGGAAAAATATGTACAATTCATAAAATTCAATCATAAACAATTAATTGTTAAACTGTTTGACATAGACATTAAGTTCAAAATGAGTTTAGAGAATGAATAATGGAAAGAGGCTTTCAGGACTAGAATTGTCCAAAACGTTTGATTGAGGAGGGAGGCCATGTGCTAGATCTGTCTTAAAGTGTGTGTTGGATCACCAGAAGAGAGGAAAAGATATTATTCAGTGCAAGTATCAATCTGTGTGGAGGTTGGAATAAGATAAATGATCTTTGATTCTTTTATACTAGGACATGGAAGGGCCTGAATTAATGATCCGTATTATGGAACAGAGATTAGTTCCAAGATTTTATTTTGCATCCTAGGGTGGATACTACTCAGAGGAGATATGTATGGATATATGTGGATTATTAATTGTTTTTGACAAATAGCGTAGCAACATAATCCAAAACATTACCAAAAACAATAACCTTGCATTTACTTGGGGTGGTTTAGGTTCATATGTTCAAGTAAAACATAGCATTCCAATGAGCAAAACTTTGTAACCTCAAAAGCAAAGAATCTTTGTGTCATCTTTAATCATATCAAATAGCCCTAAGCATTTTTTTTGACAGCCCTTAAAAATGGAGTATCAAAACAAGTTCCTGACTGTAATGACATACAAGGACTGTCCAGAAAGTATTCAGCCATGTAATATAAAAAATTATGAAAATTATGGCTGGATACTTTCTGGACAGCCCTCATATATCAGTGTAGGAATTATAACAATCGATACCAGTTTTCATAAACCCTGTTGGCTATCTATTGGTAAATAATTTGTAAAATGTTTTGTACATCCCTTGTGAGAAAATTGTGTTGTTTTGGTGGATTATGTGAAATATAAAAGTCTTGGGTATTTTATTTCCTCCAGAGTGCAACAGACATTTGTTAACTATGGGTGTTTAGGAGAACATTGTATACTAACCAAGGTTTAGCAAATAGACCTACGGAAATAAAATTGAGGTTCGAAAAGGAACAAAGATATTTAGTTCAGACTCTCAAATTGATTCCTTTTCTGCTTTTTGATACTGAGTCTATTAGTAGAGAATAAAAATGGAAAACCATGCTGAGAGAGGGAAGAGAAGATCAATCTGCCAGGAGAAAAAGATGCTTGAGTGCTTCATGGGAGAGAGAAGATTAAAACTGCAGCTTTCTCACGGGTGACAAGGAGTGAAGCCTGCTGCATCACCCACAGCTCAGTGCTGTTTGGGGCCTGATAACAAGGCCGAACAAAGCCAACATTGAGCCTTTGCTCTGTGTGGCTCACAGAGCCAAGCATCACTAAATAACACCATGAGCTGGAAATAGAGATGTGCCATTTGGAGTCTGTTTCTTTTTGTTAGTTTTCTTTAAATCTGAGTTGTGAGCTAAGTAAACCTTTGTGTAAAGTAATACGTTGATCATGCAGGAATCAGAATGGAAGAGTGGGTTTAATGTTAGCCACAATTTGCATATACTTACCAGTGAAGACAGAAAACATTTAATAAGTTCTTCTAGAGGCCTCATATTTGTCAGCAGAACTGACATTAGGCATTAACCACATTTTTGCAGTATTACCACTTGGTTCTCTGCAAAATCAATATGGGACTCAATTTTAAAACTACAATTCATATGTAAAATCCATATAATTGACATAATATTTTGCAGACATTCACATGAAGTAACTATATTGGCATATAAGTTTTTGAGATATATTAAGCCATGAAAGGTTGGAAGAGAGTTCACAGTGGGGAACATTTACATACCAAAGTGAGATATATGAATGTTTTGCTTATCTGTAAAAGAATAATACAAATGATTTTTCTCCACAATGCCACTGGCCAGGCAGATGGGAGAACTGCAATGTAAAATAGAAGCCTTTAACTTATAGTCCTATATGAGTTTCTACTTTGAACATTGTCTTACAGATCATAGATCTTTATATATAAATTTTATTAAATTATCAAAATTATTTTCAAATGCAATGCATGCACATGAAAAAATTTCAAAGAATACCAAAAAGATCAAAATACAAATATTAATACTTAGCTATTTATTATTGAAATTAAAATTACAAATTTGAAGGCTATTTTTTCTCCTGTCTATATTTAAAATTTTACTGTATTCTACCTTAGCTCCTAGGAAAGTTATAATCCTTATAAAAGTTCAAGAAAAGCAAGCATTTTGTTATGAAAATTCTATGTCATATAAGTTTTCCTTATTTGTATAGGAGTAGTTGATTGACTCAAATACATGAAAAATAGAAAATAATGAATATTTAAAGTACTAATATATATTATATAGAGATCAATGACTATAGGGTTTTTTTTGTTTATTTGTTTTACTTCTGTCATCTCTAATCTCTCCTTGTACTCTCTTCTTCTCTACAATTGTTCCTATTTTACTTCCCAATAAACACAGAAGAGATGAACATGTTAATATTTAATCAGCTATACTTTTTTGTTTGCTGCTGATGGTGAATATGAAAGTCACATGCAATAATAGATTAAATATTCTATGATCATTGACTACTAGTTGATAGCAGCAAATATCTCTTTCTTCAGGTCTTTACTCAAATGTCTCCTTCACAAAAACTATTCCATGAACACTGTGTTTAAAATTGTAACCCCCACCAGGACTCCTAATCATCACACATTCATTATGTTCTTCTACTTTCTACCCACCTAGACACATGTTTGTTGAATAAAAGGAAAATTCGAACTCTCTGTCCTAAGACACTCTTAGATTTCAAGAACTTTTAGTGCATGAAAGCAATAAAGCACTAAATTGATTTTTTTCCCGTCTTTGTACATTCAGACAACTATAACAAAACACCGTAAACCGAGTGGCTTATAAAAAGTAAAAAGGTAATTCTTACAGTTCTAAAAGCTGGGAAGTCTGAGATCAAGCTGCCAGATACATACAGTGTCTGGTAGGGTCCTTCGTCCTGTCCTGTCATTCTCACTGTGTTCTCACGTGGAGGACCGGCAGAGGGAGCTCTCCAAGGTCTCTTTTATGAGAGCGCTAATCTCATTCATGAAGCCTCCACCCTCATGACCTAATGAGCTCTCAAAGGCCTCAGCTACTAGTACCATCACATTGAGGGTTAGGGTTTCAACTTACGAATTTTGAAAAGATGCAAGCAATCAGTCTATTGCATTTCCCCTCTATTCCTAATCACACCATTTTGGGGGATGCCAAGGTTTTTATTTCTCTAGATAATCATGTTCACTTTTCCCTTCATTTATCATCATGTACTCTCTCAATATTATTTTCTCTTTTTAATCATGATTATTGTCAAAAATAAATGAAGCTCTTTTTACAGACAAATTCATTCTAGCCTTGAGCTATCATTTTTATTTGCTTCTTTAAATATTTTGCTAATGCTTTTTAAATAGTATAAAATGCATATTTGCTCTTGGTTAAAAGCAAAAGTAAAATTAGCTCAGAATATAAACAGAGCTATCTTGTTCTAAAACTGCTTTAAAGTCATGAATGGCATATTAATATTTTTTATTTAGTATTGATTACTACTGTATGATAGACTCTATTTTAGGCTCACATGGATACATGTATCTCAGCTTCAAAATTAAGAATTTAATAATAAAACTTTTGTTCTAAAATTTTTATTTTATTTCATGAGCCCTTAGAGAGTAGGGCACAATCAGAGGAATCTTTAATATTTCTTCCATCTCCTGTCACCGCCTATGGCTATGTGAACTAGAAGTTTCTCATTTCTTAGACCATTTAGATAGATAGATATAGATTGATTGATAGATACATGGATAAAGGACTAAAAACATAGGTACTAAAAATCAGATGCATTGGCATAGGAAAGGGTTTTGTTTTCGTAAGATGGTAGTTGCCTCTTTTTGTGAATATAGGTTTACATGAAGATAGTTTTTCATATTAAAAATAGATTTTCATTTTGTTTTCTTTTGTCAGTGATAGCATATACAAATTATCTTATGTGGTAGAGAATACAGCATAAAGAATAATAACAATTTAACGGACACTTTGACCAAAGGACTCAGCACAAAATTGGTGTATATTTTATTTGCTTGTTGTACAGACCCCAATAGAAAGTTAGTATTGTAGATGCAAATGCATGCTGTTAAACATTTATCTACTATCAAAATATATGCTCTAAGTCAGCCTCTGGCTACTTTTAAATAAATAAACATTATTTTTAGGATTATCTATTAGTGGTTCCCTAAGCAAATACCAAATAATGCCTTTGTTTTTGCACTAATCATTACCATACAGGTTTATGATTAGGAGCACTGATTGGGGATGTGAAAATAGTACATTAAAAATACCAACATGATATAGGTTTTAATTTATTCCATTTTTAATCTAGTTTGATGTGCATAAAAATGAGATGATAGATTTTGATTAGCATAAATATATATTCTTTATCAAAGTAAAAATAATGTGATGTTTTAGGCTAATATCAATAGTCATAAGAAAACCAACCAAAGCAAACTATCAAACAGAATATTGAAACATAACAACTTGATTTAATGAAAGTCAAATTGTCTTATTTAATAGAAATATAAAATACCTCCAGCTTCAAATTAAGCCAATGGAAATAAAGCAGATCTATATTATTATAGAATAATTATATATGCTTACTAATGAGATTAGTTTGAAGAAACTAGTAGATATAACATTGGATTTTAAGAAATTAATATGGTTGTTTTGGTGAGACTATTCCAAAGATCACAATAGGAGAGACGTATCAAGGTGTTTTTACTACTAAGCTTAGACAATTGTTTGCCATTGTCTTTTGTAATTCATTATATTAAAATGGAGATCATTGATGTTTTCATGTTTCTCCTTCTGCCTCTTGCTAATACCCCCCATAACCTGTGTTTGTTGGCGCCTCCCCATTTCTTCCCCCTGTGCACTTGCACAGTGGTATTGCTCCAGCTGCTCTGCAATACACCTTCCCAGGTAAAAGGAAGCCTTTCTCCCTCAACGTAAACAGTGGTGATCATTCCATTTAGGCCATCAAGCATCCCCAGAGTGCTTAAAAATCTGATATTAGTAAGGTCAACGTGAGTGTTTAAATCAAATTAAATCTGAGGAATTGTTTTTATTACATCACTAAGATATTGATATAATTGCTGTGTGGTTTATGGTTTTTAAGCAACAATCTTAATTCCCTCCCTAATGAATAGCAGGAAAAATTAATATAACTGAATTTAAGTCTAAAGAATGTTGCAGTGATAACCGCTAAGTTTGAAAAAAGCATAGTATTCTTTAAAAATGAAGTAGAATGTGCACAACACGTGCTATTTATAAATCTTTATCCATTTTTTGAAACTATACTACAAATTAAGTGGTATGGTTGTTACAATTGCATTGATTAAAAGTGAAAATAAACATCTATATGCAATTTTTTTTTAACTTTTTTTTGGGAAATCCTTGGAAACCATCTTTTCTATTACTTACATCTCTTTTATAAAATAGGCATTCTTAGTTTCTTGTTAGAAAAAAATCCAATTTACATTTGAAGATGATATGTAGAAAGAGTGTGATCTTTTCAGACACACCAAACTAGAAAGATCAATGAATAATCACTATTTTGCTTCAACAGGTCAGACTAGATGTCCAACTCCTTGATTTACTATCTTGCATACTTTTTTGGTAAGTCTTATTGGTATTTGAAACATTATCTTTTTCTCCCTGTGAGATTAATATCAAAACCACTTATCCCCTTTGGTGGGCTTTCAGGTCACTGAGTCAGCTGCTGTGACCTTCTGCAGTCCTGGGTCCTGTCGCCACCATTGATTGAAAGCATTTTTAGTGTGTCCCCTGATGGTAGGCCGGGCCACTTCAGCTTGCAGGTAGGTGCTTTACTGGCCTGTGAAAACTACGCCTTGAGAAACTGGTTAACTGTACTCTAAGTTCTTTCTTAGTACTAATCCTATCTTAACTTTTCATGTTAATCAGGGTCATGGGTGATAATTTCCACCTGCATTACTATTCTTTTCTAATTGTATATCTAAACGATTTCTATCCTTTAATATTCAGATGAACATTAACCGTCCCATAAAGCCTCCTGTTGTGTTCTCAGCTAGAAGTAAAAGATCCCTTATTTTAATACCCAAAGAAATCTCCCTTTACCTCTCTAATGGATTTTTTTACTTTTTGCTATCATTTTTTTTTTTTAAATTCCAGATCAGTGCTTCTAAAAGGAATGAAGCATGAATAGTTTTCAGAAATTATCTTAAATGCATATGCTTAGTGCCTGTCTCCAGAGGTTATATCGGAGTCTGGGGCTAGGAAAAAACCATGTGCATTTCAACAAAATTGTCCTTGTGATTTGCATATGCTATCCCTGTTCTGCAACTTTCTTATCCCAATGTCCCCCTCTTTCACACATATTTCATTATAGGTGTCCTGCTCTGATTTACCTTCATTTTTTTTATACCCTATGGTACACTTTAACTGGGACATAATCAATAAATAATTGCTGAATGACTAATGAACCTAATGAACATTCAAGAGACAATAAAAACAGTGTGGCTGATCTTAAAGTCATATTTGCATGCCGCTGAGTATCCTGAGTTTTCTAGATTTGATTTTCTGATTCACTGTTTATTATCATACCCTTGAATGACATTCAGCCTGGAATGACATTCAACCTTGATAGTAATACCTGTGGCAGCCTTAAGCTGTGTTGCCTGTCTCTGGCTTGGGCTCTTAAGTAGCAGCATAAGTCCTCAGTCTTTTTGGCTTTATTTTCTGTTTATGGTGTGATGTTCAGTATAAAAAAAATTAGACAATTTCTTGTGATTTCCAAGAATAATCTGAGTGAAAAATTTGGGGTGTTATGTTGAGTAGGCAGTTTAAGGAAGAAATAAGAGAAATTCCTGTAATGCATGCTCATTATACCAGAAAAGATAAAAGATATGAGCAAAGTCCCAGTATCTCATAAGAAGAATTGAAATTTCCAAGTTTTCCAATGAAAAGAATACGATAAAACAATGACTTGGTGCCTAAGAAAGATCATAAATGTCATTTTATCAATATTTTTCATCGGGCATTTTTAATGTTCATTAGTAGCCTTTGTAATAAAAATGCTTTATAAATGAAATACACTACTCTGCATTATGCCTCTGTTCCACAAACAGTAATACTCAGTTTGTTTTTGTTTTGTTTTGTTTTGTTTGAGATCATGGAACATACATATCTGTTTGTCTCTTACAAATGTGCTCTAGAACCCAGTTTGATCAATTCAAAAATCTCTAGGTTTCATTCATGTCAAACAAAACAACAAAACAAAACAAAAAAGCATCACATGCCACTCCTTTCTGTTTTTAGAATAGTAACGTGAGAAAAATATGAACAAAGAAAACATGGGTTCTCAAAATCTGTAGTTTCCATTTATTATTCCTTGTGTTTGAAACTTATTTTTAAAACCTATGTATTGAAATTAAAATGTATTTTTTTGTTACTCAAGTCAGATCATGAGCTACAGTCACGAGCTTATTAATTGCCAAAACAGCATTATAATGGGAAAGTGTACAAATAAGGGAATACATAAGAGAATAGTAAAATTTACTTGGAATTTCTTGACCTACTTGCATTAATTTCTTCACTATTTGCCTCATTTAAAAAGTGACATTACAAAAGAAAAAAAAGTGCTGAATTTATACTTGTTATGTCTACTTTTATCTCTGATTGCATATGTCAATCAGCATATGAAAGCATTGTAACAAGAAAGCCATTGGTTTTAATGAGCCTAAAATATATTGTATATGCTAAAAAAACAAGTAAAATATATAATTATAAATGAAATTTGTTTAAGAACATTTATGGTTTTGGCTATTTCATCCTCGATTAGTACATTAATACAATCTGCGTGGACTGATATTTCTTTTCTCGATGTAATTTTGAAGTCTCTGTTATGAGGGCTTTAAGTGCACAAAGGACTGATTAAAAAAACCAAAATAAAACAGTTGACCTTAAGACCAGAGACTAAATTACAGAAAATAGAAACTACTCTAGAACTTTTAAATAGAAGTGGCTTTTACCTAGGTGGAATTAGTGTCTTTCAAAAACATTGAAGGTCCTGGCAGAGTGGCTCTGAACTATCAAGAGAGTCTTTTTGAACACCATCACTGAACTGGTGTTCAAGGTCAAATGCTGCCTCTGTTGAGGTAAAGAATAAGGAGGTTGCCATGGAAATTGTTAGATCCAGGACACACTGTTCTAGTTTCCATCTAGGACAGGAAATTCCAACGTCTAATCCTTCCTTCTCTACTGTATCTGTCTCTTGAAATCCGTGATACCAACAAATGCACACCTATGTTCTATTCCAAACACAAAGGAACCAAAGCAGAGAAAGATGGCCTCTGCTTCTTTTCTTTCTTCCAACCCTTACATGAATACTTCCAATTATTGGAACCTAATTCCCCTCTACAAACATAACTGCAAGAGATGTGAACAATCTAGCTTTTATCTTTACAGATTCTGCAATACAAAAAAGCACACTAAAGGAAATTGAAACAGATGTTGGATGCCTTATGGTACCCACAACATTCATGTTTGCCAGTCTCTATTAAGGTTGTATTAATAATAACATAATATGTTATGATTTCACAGAAAGAACATAGTAACCAGATTAAACAATTATTCTGCTGCAAAACAAATTCCTTGAGGGCAGTGATTACATGTTATTCTTTGTGATGTTCTAGACCCTCCAACAGGACTTGGCACCTTAAGGGCAAATACAAATTAAAAATAAAAGGCTTAGTTTTCCTTGCTGAAACGCTTGAAGCTCTGACTCAGGTAGGGCAAAGGCAATATACATAACCTTAATATTTGTACCCCCATAATATGCTGAAATAAAAAAAAAATTAAAAAAAATTAAAGAAAATAGGGGAAGAGACTTCTCCTTTTTGTTTTCTCTTAAAGCATTTACTTTAAAACCTATAAATTCTTTCTCTGTCTCTTTGAAATGTATGAGCATCTTTTTAAAAGTTAAATAAATTTCTTGTCAGTTTAATGGCCCAGGAATGGCTTTCTCCAAGGACGTGGGAATTATCTCTTTGGAATATAAACATCCCAGGAAGCCAGGAAGATAGACCCCCATCTCTTCAGTTTCTGCGGGAGGTATGAGCCTAATTTCCCTGAAGGTCTTGCTCTAAATTGCAAAACTAGCTCCTGTGGTAAAAACATAAGTAGTTCATTTTTCTGTCCTTTGTATAGAGCCAAATAGCTACCACAGATGCTCACTAAAATTATCAGGTAAATTTGTGCAAACTATGTATAACAAATGATGAGATCAAGGCCTCTTAGTTGAGGATTAGTTATTATCTTCAAAGCATGTGTGTAATGGGTTGTATCTACTTAGTTATAAAAAGGGTGGTTTCTTTCTGTTTTTAAATCTCTTAGCAGATTGTCTATGATGAGCATCACATTTTGGTTTAATGCTTATTTGATAATATATTTGTGGATTTTTTTTTCCTCTGGAAAAAATCTCTCCTCTGTGGAGAGATTTTGTGGGTTGGAGAAGATTTTGTTTTTAATTTTATTTCTCCAACAACAGATAGAAGATACTCAGTATAAGTAAGATATTATTATTTGCACAAGCACAAACTTCTTTGTTCTCACTGTATATTCTTATGGGGCACAGAAGTCTCTATTCTGCTTCATTCCTTAATGTCTTTTTAGTCAAAAATGACTGACACACATTATAAATCATCATAATATTATGTATATAAAGAAAGATATTTAATCTTTAAGATAAAGTTCTGAGAAATAACTAAAAATGTTTCACTATTATAGAAAGCCATCCTGCCATTTTCACTAAACCAATCAGTTCAGCCAGAAACACAATTTTATTCTGCCAAAATAGAGAATACATAAAGATTCAACATAAACAGAATTTTAAAAAAATTTTGCCTTCATAATGACTTATATTTAAACAATCTCCAATCTCATCTTTTCTCCTTAAAATAAATAATCTCAGTGCTTTATATTATCAACACTATTAGTGTTAACAATATACTTTTTTCCTCTTAAACACTTAATAAGATAATATTTTATTTACAATTTACACTTGCCTGGGAAAATTAAAAAATGTAACAAATGGAAGAAATTTTTTTAAATATATAAATTATTGTCTCAAAAAATATAAAAAAATTATTTTGTGACAGCAAGCAATGGTTTTATTACTCAACATATTTCCTATGTCTTTATATATGCTCAATTTAACAATTTTATTCCAATAATTTATTTTACTTTTAATAACTTAATATTTAAATTTTTGTGCTAATTTATGGGGCACATGAGAAAATTTGTTACATGTATATAATGGGTAGTGATCAGGTCAGGGTGTCCATCACCTGAGTACAATACCTTTTTGTTAAGTATAGTGATGGTATTCTGCTATCAAACGTTGAATTTATTCCTTTTATTTTACTATATGTTTGTAGCCTTTAACGCACTTCTCTTCATCCTCCTCTCCACCCCTGCCTTCCCAGTCTCTGTTATCTATTTTTCCACTCTCTACCTCCATATGTTCAAATTTTTTAGCTCCCACATGTAAATGAGAACATGAGATACTTTTTTTTTCTTCTTTTGTGCCTTATTTATCTCACCTAAGATAATGACCTCTAGTTCCATCCATATTACTACAAATGACATGATTTTATTCCTTTTTATATCTGGATAGTATTCCATTGTATGTATGTACCACAATTTCTCATCCATTCATCTGTTGATAGACATTTAGATTGATTCCATATCTTAGCTGCTGTGAACAATTCTGCAATAAACACATGAATGCAAGTATCCCTTTGACATATTAGTTTATTTTCCTTTGTGTAGACACTCAGTGGTGGGATTTCTGAAAAGAATGGTAATTCTATTTTTAGATTTTTGAGAAATTTCCATACTGTTTTCCATAGTGGAAAATGTAGTAGTTTACATTTTCACTGACAGTGTATAAGGGTTCTCTTTTCTCCACATCTGTACCAATATACAGTTTTGTTTTGTTTGTTTTGTTTTCCTTTTTAATACTAGTCATTCTGACTGGGATAATATCTTATCTCATTGTGGTTTTGAATTACATTTCTCTGACAATTGGTATATGTTGAGCCTTTTTTTCCCCAAATCCTATTTAGTAGAGATGTTAAGCATTTTTTTTTTCATATACTTGCTGGCTGTTTATATGTCCTCTTTTGAGAAATGCCTATTCATGTCCTTAGCCTACTTTTTAATGGATTTTTTTCCTGTTGAGTTGTTTGAGTTCCCAGTGTGTTCTGAATATTTGTCCCTTGTCAGATGAACAGTTTACAAACATTTTCTCTCATTCAACAGGTTGTCTCTTTCCATCTGTTGGTTATATTTTGGTGTGCAGAAGCTTTTTAGTTTAATGAAGTCCCATTTGTCTATTTTTGTTTTTGTTGCCTGTGCTTTTGAGGTATTTTACTCAAAATAAGAATTGAGACCTATTGCCCTTTGCTAACCTCTTTGCAAAAATGTGTATATAGTATTTTTCTTTATTTCTTTGTTTATTCTTACCCTACATATACTACTGTTGTTTTATTGCCTTACAAATTGTAGTCACTCCATGAATACTTAAATACTAAGCTCTATGCAAATTTATTTTATTCAAATCAGTCCATTTTATTTTACCTTCATCTTATTTTTACTGATGTATCACTGGTCTGCAGTTGCATATTTTGTTATTTCATGCCACATCCATCATCCTAGGTATTAAAGTTAAGTAGCCTAGAACTGACTCCCTGTCTGAGTAACAATTATTCATTTTAAAGCAATTTCACTGCCTGAAACCACATGCCATCCCATATTTATTTATTATTATTCTCAATGCCCATAACAAATTATATTTTCTGACCCCATAGATTAGTCTTCAGTGTTTTGTACTCTATTGAATGTGCTCTCAAGTCTAAGGCAGAATCGTTCATAATAGTCTACATATTTCCCTAACTGACTCTGTGTTCTATCTTTAAAAAATTGCCAAATTTATTAGCCATTCTCCTTGCTTTTGTGATTTTTACATGTGACTACATTAATCAACTTTTTCTTCTTATTTAGTGCTCTGCAAATGTGGTTTTGATAGGCATTTTTAGAATTCTCTTCTTTTAAAATTTAAAATTCCTGTAGAATTTTCAGGGATAAATGTTTTGCACTGTAATGGTTTTGAATTTCCTCTTTTCCAGTGTAGAAATGTTGGTTTTTATGAAGCTAACAATATTGCAAAAAAAAAAAAAAATTAACAGTAAACTGAGGTGAGAAATGTGTTCCATTCTGCAGAGATTAAAGTTAGAGTTCTGCAAAAATTATTGTTGAAACAAATCAGTTTTTCAGAGCAGCATGACAGTTGTGTCCTAAGAGGGGCTGGAGTTTGGAGAATTAGCCAATATCACTGTGAAATGAAAATGTGGCCTGAGAAAGCCTCTGTGCTCTCATACTTAGGTTCTCATGCAGGAACCACAACCTAACTCAGTACATAAACAAACTGAAAACCTAATTTAGGATTATGCTTCTGAAATAGTAGCTGAGTCTCAGTCAATCACAGCAGTCATACTTCAACCACTCACAGGTAGCCAACTGTTCAAACCATGTTCAAATAAAGAAAACACCAAGCTGTAAATCCAGCTGTTTCTGTACCTGTCTTCTGTTTTTTGTTCATCAATTTCTTTGTTTTGTCCACAAATCTGACCATGTGGCGGTCTCGGAATCTCTGACTATTGCAATTAGAGCTGCCAGATTCATTTTTACTTTTTTCTTCTCTCAATTAAACTGTTAAATTTAATTTGTCTAAAGTTTTTCTTTTAACATCACTAAGAGCTGTTCTAAAAGTTTTCTTGCTGGTGGTGAGAAAGGTTCTCATAATAATTTCTTCACTTCTGGTCCATGGACAATGAGGTCTTCTCAAATTAGTTCTATTTAGAGTTGGACTCTGGAAAACCTTATGACCAATGCTTTTCCTAATCTGCCTTGATAGAGATAGAAATGATGCTGGTGGTATTGGGAAGGTCAAATCACCGTGGCCAGTCTCTTCAGGAGGTTAAGATCTGTCACTGGGGCAGCTAGGGGTGGGGTGGGATGTGGGTTGGGAGCATTTCTCATAAGAGAAACTGGACACGAGGGGAAGCATGGAAATCGCTCTCTCTTGGTCTTCTTGAGCAAAGATGCTTCAGAGTATTTTTGCTTTTAATATTCACAAGGAGTACTACTTAATGGTGAAATATGGAATAATATCCTCTACTTTAAGCCAGCAGGTAAAAGAAAGAAAATGAAAAATCCAGGCCAATTGCTTCTGAGGGACTGCCAGTCTTTGAGTCCAGTGTTTCACTATCTCAAAACTGTACATGACAGAGCAGGGCCTTTACATTCTGGGGCAAGCAGGCTGGGAAAGGTGCAGAAGGACAGTTGTAAAACAAGCCATTACTCGTTTTCTTAATGATTCAATTATTTACCTTTTTTTCTTTTTTTTTTTTTTTTTAGCACTTCTAGTATGTCACATTACTACCAAGGGAATCAGGAAAAGGATTTGGGTACAAATTGAGTGACAGTATGAGAGCATGAGAAAAGGGATTCTAGGATTCACTACCTGGGAGATGATATTTAACAATGTATGAAATTCTCCTAAAGAAAGACTCATGGGGAAATAATTGGGATCACTTTGACATGAGGGAACATTGTGCTATCTGGAAAATTCTCTTCTAGTAATTAACATTTAAATATTCTGTGTTACATTTATTAAGGAAGATGGCTTTGCTGATAGCCCTATAGTATCTGGACCTTTTTGTGTCCTTTCTAAGAAGGAAGTGTGAAGTGGACAGATATATCCCTTAAGGTGATTCTGAACACTATTACTGGGGTTGTGACCCCTAGGAGCTGAGTGTGGACGAATTGTTTAGAAAGCTTAGCCTTATTTTGGAGATCTTTCACAGGCACAGACTTTTGATGGAACGCCCAATAACTGGGACCCTAACACTTAGGGCTATCATTAGTCCATAAGGAGTCTTTACCTGGATTAGACACAGCCCATGGACAAGGCTCAAGGCTCATGTGCAGTTTTGTATGTGGAATACAGGTTGGATTTTACCTTTACAAACTCATTTTTCCAAATAGTTTTTGCAAAGTACACACCCCATAAAACTTGATGTGTCATCCCTGCTAACACTTTCATTTTCATTTAATTCCAGGCCAAATAGAAGAAATTGGCAATACAATCTCATAGAATAGGAAAACAGACACTCTCCCTTTGATTTTCTCCCAGAAACTTCCTTTGATTAAGATTTGTGCCTGGTTTGCAAAAAGAAAAATAATCCATGGGAAAGCTGTATCTTTTGTTGTAATCTTCATATTTTGAAAAGCATATATAGAAGTTGTGATGAGATAGAATAAGTGGAAGTTTTAAGACAATAGGAAGTATTTAAACTCTTCTACATTTCTTACATGTCTACTTTATAATAATAATTAAGTTGAATTAGAATTATGTGTATATTTTTCTACTGACTCCAAAAACATGTTAATTAAAGGCAATCAGAATGCATTTCATGTTTTAATTTCAAGCAAAGACCACAGTACCTGGCACACAGTTGGCATTTAATGAGTGCATGATATTTCTTGTTTGTCACTTTTTTACTTCTTTTGGGAATACTAGAATATATTTCAGAATAACATGTAGAATATTTCTAATAAAACACAGAAGAGTTGTTTTTCTATATTCCACTTCTTTTCAAGATTACTACAGTGGGACAGCATATCTTATTATAAAGACTATGTCTGACAATACTATTATAGCTAATGGTTAAATTTTTAACACTAAGACTCTTATTTTACTTTTTTTTTTTTCTATTTTGCTACTGGACTTTGAGTGACAAAACTGGATCTATGTTCTGTGTCAATCATTACTAATGACAAGATTTTAAGTACCTGATGACTTTAAGCTAAGAATATCTATGGTACAATAGAATAACTGGAAAAATTGTGGCTTGATTATGAAACAGAAAAAATGATTTGAAATAGTCTAATATAGAATTAAACACTGGAAGAAAAAACAGACTATATCTAAAGTGTGATTGTATTTAACCCTTGATTTAACGTATCTTGGTTTTCAGCCAATAGTCAGGGTCATTTGTTTTCCTTTTTATTTCATTAAAAGTATTTTCACACAAAGGACCTTACAGAATTTTTATTTTTAAAATACAGTATAGCAAAAGTACTTTTTAATTTTTTTTTTTTTTTTTGACAAGTTAGATGAGTTTATTAGAGTTTACTTAACTAGGGGCTTGCTCTTGGGAGGCACAGAAATTTCTTCCACAGGAGCTTCTTGCTAGCAAAATCCACATCTGCCCACTCTGTGGTGTTGCCTTAAATCTCTTCCCAATGAGTAAAGCAAAGTTTTACATCATATCTTTTCTTATTCATAGGGAAACAAAGCACACAGTCTCAGTACTAACATCACACAATGCGCTGTCATACGACCTATGTTACAATAATGATATTACAATTTTCATTTTAAAACATTTAAGTATGATCTTATTCAGTCCCCAAAGTACCATGATCTCAAGGCAACACTTGGTAGCAATCCAATAAAATAAAATCCTCCCTTCCTCTCCAAACTACATTTAGTGCCTGCAGTATGAAGACAACTTATGAATTATTCTAATTGAAAATTGCTAAGTTTAAATCCTTTCCATTTTTAAGAAAGTTTCACTGATGCTAATAAGAAATCAAGTAGAAAACTGGAGGCCTGAATATGAAACTTTTCCTGGTGATTATTTAGCACAAGGGGACGTTTTTGTTTTGGGACTAAAATAAACTTCCTTTATCTATTTTTAAGAAGTGCTTTTGGTGTAAATATGTCATTCATGATTCTCCAAATATAAGCTTTGCAAAGTGAGCTTGAAAATAATCTGTATTTAAATCTATAAAGAACTCATGACAAGAATGATACTAACTATAGAGTTTACAAGGTTTTATGTCATTTAAAAGGAAAAATATAAAGCTGTCCCTGACTTCCTACGGTAATTAGTGTCTCTTTTATGGTAGCATAAAATGCTCTAATGGTAATGTTGTAGGAAGTCATTTGTTTTTTTATCAACTGCTGAAATTACTTCAAATGTTGTCCCTAAAAATAGAGAGATATACAGGTGTGTCAGCATTTAGAGTAAACAGTGCAGCACATGATTGCCTGAACCCAGCTTTTTTTGAGGCTCAGATTAAAGTCGTGATTTCGCAGTCTCCTCTCTCACAGTAAGGAAGGTCACTGACTGACATTCATTCAGTTGTTATTAGGGAGGTGAGAAAGGGTGAGTGTCTGAAGGAAAGGAGGTCAGGGTAGAGAAATGAGAGAGGAAGCAGGAATTAGGAAGACACTTGAAAATTTTAAATTGCTTTGGCTTTTTATAAAAAAAAATGCGCTAAATATTATTCTATCAACTTTTCTAAATTTCATGAATAAACTCATTCTTTTAAGTTTTTTTAAAAGCAAGAAAATTTTTAAAAAATATTTCTGTATAGTTGTTAATGTGACTGTAAGTGCCAGAGAAGAGAAAAGAACAAACAGAACAAGGTAAAAGACAGGAAGAAAGAAAGGAAAGCGAAATGAGAGCATGAAAAGTCTTTACCAGGTTGCTGTATTGTTAGAGATGGTGAGAGTCTCCCTGCTCTATTTCAGCTCAGTCCATCTCAGGTCATCTGCTGACTTCTTTCTCTTCCTATCACTGTTCATTTTTGTCTCTCTTTGCTTACTCCTGTCTTATTTTTCTTCCTAAATTTTCATCTTTATAAAATCCTTCGTGTTATATCTTTCGATTATTCTAATAATGGTTGCTAGAACTTTTTCCTTTGCTCCTATTTGCATTGGATGGGGAAGGTGAATGCACCCCTGAATACCGTAACCTATCCAATTCTGAAAATGGCAGCCCTCCACCAGGGACAGGAGTTTCACAAAAATCCTTGTCTCAGAGAAAACAGTAGAGTGGGATAAATGCACTCGGGTCAAATGAAGATGGCCAATTAGCTAATCGGTTTCTGGAAACACGTTATATTTGAAAATTTTGCAATAATCCTATGATTGTTACAGTTGGTGATAGGCACAAAATCCCAGTCCTTAGTTGAGATAGTCATGAAAATAAAATGAATACACATAAAAGGATAACATATTTTACTCACTTAGTGAAGACAATTCTAATTGTTCAACTGACCATTTTCACTTTCCAGGCAGACAGCATGCCAACATTCACAAGCATAAGTCAGAGTTCGTGCAGGGCCACATGACTGTTTTGGCAAACGGAAATGTGAGAGGAAATGATATGTCACCTGTAGTCTTAGGCCTTTAAGAGTAAGTGTATCTCTTTCTTTCTTTTATATCTCTCCTGCCCTGCCTTGACAGTGCTAGAAACCATGAAAAGCAGCCTTCAGGAGATGGAGGGAAACTCCTCCCTAGCTGTACTGACTTTTAATAAATGAAAAATAAATTTTCATAGTACTAGTCCCTGATATTTCAGGGTTTATATGTTACTATAGTAGAACCTGGCTCATCTTGACAACTATATTTAGTATAATGTCTTGATACATCCTGTCTATTAAATGATAATTATCACTATTATTATGCTACTGTTCTGTGGGTATGCTGGGAGATGAAATATATTTATTCTGCCTTCATGGATAGACCTCTATGAAAGTGAAGTTATGAAAATATGATGAAATATACATTAACTATTTATTAAGTCCCTTTGATTCACTGTGTGGTATGTTTTAGGATGAAAGCAATTGAATCACTTTCATTTAGGTATACTTTGTCTTTTAATTTATGTGCTATCTTACATAAACAGTAATGTCTTTAGTCTAATTTTCAGAGCTCTCTGTGACTTAAACAGTTAAGAAAATAGAAAGAGTTTTATATGATTAGAAAAGTGAGGGAATTGGAAGAAAAAAGTAAGAAATAAAGAAAGAGGAGAAAATAGAAGAAAAATGTCAGTGGAGTTATTTTATTACTAGTCTAGTGCTAGTATATGTTTTTAAGACTACTAAATAGAAAAAAAAAGACTACTAAATAAGGGAGCTGAAATGACTGAGTTTGTTAAATGATTCAAATAACAAAGAAGCTAGGTAGGGAATAAAATACATAAACATGTCAAAACTGTGGTCATAATCATGACTTGATCACCTACTTGCTGGAAGTTTTGGGAGATATGAGAAAAATGACTGTACACAGATAGGTCCCATAATTAATCAGATCATTTTTCAGTTACAATTCTTAAATTTGTCAGGTAGCTAGTCTAACCTTGGTTTTCATAGGTAAACTTTCAAAGAACACATAAAACCGTTACTATGATCTCAACTCTCCAATTGTATACTTTTTGAGAATAGCACATGAATTTGATGTCTGCAAAGTATGCTCTTGTTAAAGAAATGTAGCAGTGTGCTTTAGCAGTGAAAGTAAACTCAAGTTTGTCTTAAAATGCTGATGATAAGTTTGACATCTGGAAAACCGGTCTTTAATGTGAACTTCTGGAGAAGTTTTTATTCTGTTATATAAGGTACCCTTTTGCATCTTTTTGAAATTTTTTATTATGCTTATCCATCTCATCCTGACAGAAAAATGTCTCTGTATATGAAGAAAAAGTAAAACAGAGTCTTTATCTCTGTTAGTCATTTTACCGTAAAAACAATTATTTCTTACCCATGAAGTGGATAATTAATTTGTGGTTTAGTTGGTATTGGCTAGGTTTGGGCTCAGTATTGCTCTATTTATCTCTCACTCTAAAACTGAGGTGGAAGGAGTAGCTGTCACTGGGGCATGCTCTTTTCATGGTGGATAGCAGGAAGACAAGAGGAAAAATGAAAGTATGCAATGCCTTTCTTAGTCTCTGTTTGGCATGGCACCATTTCATGTCTGCACATATTTCTTTGGTCAAAGCAAGTCACGTTAGCAAGACCAAAGTTATTGAGTGGAGATATACAGTCTACTCTACTGGGAGGTCTTGTAAAGTTGTTGACGTATAATTATAATATTTATGTTGCATTAGATAATCCCATGTATTTTATTATTTTATATCCAGACACCAGCCCTTTAAGTGGATAATACTTTAAAACTGTTAGAGAATGATGTATTTCTTTTCTCCATTAGATGAAAATTCAAAATCATTATTTAAAAGTAATCATTTGTAAATTAAATCTAATTAACTGCATTCATAAAGCTACATTTATGTAGAATGATTCTGACTTTATTATAAATATTAGGATTGAGTTACAGTTATGCAAATACCATTTAAATTTATTTTTATGTGCTACTTAAATCATAAATTCATGTAATCACATAAAGTTACTCAAAATATATTGTCTTTTAAAAATGTAATCATGTAATAAAATATATAAGGGCATTTGTATATGTTTAAATATTGCCTGTAACTAAAACTTGGTAATGCCTCTAATAACAACTAAATAACTACTAGTAATAATTTTTGCAAGAGAGTAATGAGTGCTTGAGCTTCGTGGTGGATGTATGCATCTTCTGCATGATGTGATATAAAATAATACAACTATATGTGCCATTTAGTATATACCTTGTACCAGATTCAGTGGTCAGCACCTTATTTACACTATGTCTCTACAATTTCCCAAGAGCCCCATGAGTCTGATACTATTATTTTCCACCTTTTACAGAGGAGCAAAATTTGTTTAGAAATTAAGTGATTGGTCCAGGTTTACACAGTTAGTAATGGATAAACAGGTACCACGTATGAGACGTAAAAAAAAAAAAAAAACCACTGCCTATTTAATTTAATCATTTTTTATGGTCAGATCATCCAACACAACTAAAATCTAGAAGAAAAATCTAATAATAAATTACGTGATATTACTCATGATAATTAACCATAGCAGTAAAACTTTTTTTTATATATTAAAGGAGTGTCTCTTTTAACAATAGATTAACCAAGGGGAATTTAAAGTATGTTATACTTTATTTAAAAAATCAATTGCCAGATTTTGGAGTGTACATATGTTGGATAATTTTGGATAAACTTGAATCATGAAAGAGCCATGAGGATGGTCTGAAAAGTAGCAAGGGTACTGTACTCCTGGATTAGAAGAATTGATGTTAAAATGTCTACACCACCCAAAATGTTCTACAGATTTAATGAAATTCCTATCACAGTTCCAATGGAATTTTTTCACAGAAATAGAAAAAGCAATCCTAAAATTTTGTGTGGAACCACAAAAGTCCCCAAATAGCCAAAACAATCTTAAGAAAAAAGAACAAAGTCGGAGACACCACACTTCTTGATTTCAAATTATACTATAAACCTATAGTAGCCAAAACACTATGGTATAAAAGCAGACACATAGGCTTATGGAATAGAATAGAGAATCCAAAATAAATCCATGTATATATAGTCAACTAATTTTGACAAGGGTGCCAAGAATACACAATGGGGAAATATAGCCTCTTGAATGAATGGTGTTGAGAAAACTGGATATACACAAGCAAAAGAATAAAACTGGACTCTTATCTTATTTCCACATGCAAAGATTAATTCAAAATGGATTAAAGACTTAATCTTAAGCCTGGAAACTATAAAACTCCTAGAAGAGAAAGAGAGAATAAGCTCCTTGACATTGGCCTTGGCAATGAATATTTTTTAATATAAAACCCAAAGCACAGGCAACTAAAGCAAAAATAAGCAATGGATGATGGTACATAAAACTTAAAAGCTTCTGCACAACAAAGGAAACAATCAATAAAATAAAAAGGCAGCCTACAGAATGGGAGAAAATATTTGTTAAAGGGTTAGTATCCAAAATATATTAGGAACTCATAAAACTCAGTAGCAAGAAAACAAATAACCCAAATAAAAAATGGGCAAGGGACTTGAACAGACATTTTTCCAAAGCAGACACATAGATGGCTAATAAGTACATTAAGAGATGCTCAACATCATTAATCACCAGGGAAATGCAAATCAAACTAAGATGAAATAGGAGATCCCGCCATTTGCAACAACATGGATAAAACTGGAGGTACATTATGCTGAGTGAAATCAACCAGACACAGAAAGAAAACATTATATGATCTCACTTGTATGTGGAACCCAAGAAAAAGAATGTTGAACACATAGAAACAGAGAATAAAATGGTGTTTTTCAGGGGTGAACGGTAGGGGAGGAAATGGGAAAACATAGGTTAAAGGGTACAAAGTTGCATATATATAGGATGAATGAATCTAAAGATCTAATGTACAGCATGAGAACTATAGTTATGAAATTGTATTATATACTGGAATTTTCTGAGAATAGATTTTAGGTGCTTTTACCATATGCACAAAAAAAGAGTAACCATGTAAGATGATTAATATGGCAATTTGCTTGCCTATAGTAACTACTTTCTTATATATAAGTATGTGAAAACACCATGTTGGATATTTTAAATATATATAATGAAAAACTACATTGAGACATAACATCATATCTGTTAGCATGGCTATCATAAAAAAGAACAAGATAAGTGTTGGTGAGGATGTGGAGAAAATGGGACCCTTGTACACTGTTGCTGGGAATGTAAATTGGTACAGCCATTATGGAAAACAATGTGGAGGATACTCAAAAAATTTAAAGTAAAACTACCATGTAATCCAGCAATCCCTCTTCTGAGTACATATTCAAAGGAAATGAAATCACTAACTTGAAGAGATATCTGCACTCCCTTGTTTACTATATCATTATTCACAGTAGCCAGTATATGGAACCAGTATATGGAACTAAGTGTCCATCAATGGATGAATGGATAAGAAAATGTGGTATATATACACAATGGAATATTATTTGGCCTTAGAAAAAAAGGAAATTCTGCCATCTGTGACAGCATGGATGAACTTGGAGCACATTATGCTAAGTGAAATAATCCAGACACAGAAAGAAAAATACTGCATAATCTCAATTGTATGTTAAATCTAAAAAAGTCAAATTCATAGAAGTGGAGAGTAAAATGGTGGTTACCAGGGATGGATGGAAATGGCAAGATATTCATCAGAGTGTACAAAGGTTCAGTTATGTAGGATGAAGAAGTTCTAGAGATCCAAAATACAGCATGGGGACTATGTTAATAATATTGTATTGTATATTTGGAATTTGCTAAGTGGGTATATCTTAAATGTTCTCACTACAGGAAAACAATGGTAAAAGAACACAGCCTATTTCTATATGATGCTCACAGTTATCTGGAGTCACAGAGTAGTATAAATTCTCTAATACAGAAAAGCTGAAATGCAACTGAGAATGCTTCATTTTACCAATAGCAAATATAAAAAAGAAATTGGCATACATGCTTCCTCTATATCATCTGCACTCAATAAATGCTGAGTCAAATTCTTGTTTTACTTTTCCTTATGACAAATATGCTTAACTAATTGAATGTTTCCATTTTATAGAACTGAGAATTTTACTCACATTGAAACTCACCATAATGGCTTTTCATATGGAAATTTCTATTCTTCAAGTATACCACAATAAAAGTGGACTTTTATTTCTTCAAATTTTGTGGAGGGCCCAGATCGTGCTGTTAATGCGTAACATACTGTTTACAAGCATTTCAGATTGTATTAATAAGAAAATTTCTTTACTGCGTATATTATAATGGTTTCTTTGAAAACACTTTATTTTAAAATTGAATACTAACAGAGGTAATATATTGAGTGCTTATAGGATGTATTGGATATAAATACATATTTAGGAAATAATTTTTATACTTTATTGATTTTTTGACCTCTTACTAATCTCCCTTTATCTCCTGACATATAGCACACTTTAGCTAAAGCCTCCATTATCTTGGATAGTGCATTTGCCAAATGGTATCAAAGCTCTATTAAATACTTTTTACTAAATTATAGTAAAAATGAAGTTATTAAATAATAATTGAAGAAAAATGGCAAGCTTAACTTTTTAATTAGTTATTTCCTTAACTTTATATTTTTGTATTGTACATTGAATCATAGACACTGAATATCATAACATAGAATTATTGGGATAAAAGGGAATTTAAAAGTGATCTAGCTGGCCGGGCGCGGTGGCTCACGCCTGTAATCCTAGCACTCTGGGAGGCCGAGGCAGGAGGATCGCTCAAGGTCAGGAGTTCAAAACCAGCCTGAGCAAGAGCGAGACCCCGTCTCTACCAAAAATAGAAACAAATTAATTGGCCAGCTAAAAATACATAGAAAAAATTAGCCAGGCATGGTGGCGCATGCCTGTAGTCCCAGCTACTTGGGAGGCTGAGGCAGAAGGATTGCTTGAGCCCAGGAGTTTGAGGTTGCTGTGAGCTGGGCTGACGCCACAGCACTCACTCTAGCCCGGGCAGCAGAGTGAGACTGTCTCAAAAAAAAAAAAAAAAAAAAGTCATCTAGCCCAGTTAGTTGAATTGTAACTTTATTTTACCAGTAAATCTTTTTTATTTTCAAATAAAATTGTATTTGGAACTTAATAATAAAGCAAATTGAAAGTGTAGCAGCTCTGGTTTAAGAGAAAGAAGCAAACTTGACCTCATCCCCTGCAGCAAGACTCTGAAGTTCCTCAGAGCACAGTTTGATGACCACTGGCCTGGCCAATTTGCACAATTTTCTCAGAATCTTTATAAAACCTTTTTTTGACAGATGAACATATTATCTCATCGGTAATATGTCTGGGAACAGGGATATGATACTTTATAAGAGATGCCATTTCTTTTTAGAGATGTCTCAATTATTATATTAAAAAAATAAAAAAGTATCCTTTATATTAAACTCCCAAAACACTTCTTCATTTATCTATTGTTTGCTCTGGTGTTTATTTCATACAATAACCTTCCAGATATTTGAAGACAATAAAGCCCTATGACCTATATCACTCTGGGCAGAAATAAACGCGGCTAAAAGCGTTCAAATTTTCCTTCTAGAGAAGTGAAATACTTTCTGTCCCTTGCTTTGATCTCCCTGGATGATGCTGTGTTCAGGAGATAGAGTGGCTCTGTCCTTTGGCTGTGGCTGTGGAGCAAAAAGGAATCATATAGAAAAAGCTAGATGAAGATTGGATTCTGAGTAAAGCAGCCCAAGGAACACATAAAATAGTTTAATATTTTGAAGTCCTTGGGATCAGACAGAGATGAAAACCCATACTCAAAGCAAGGGGGAATAAAAGATAAATACACAAGAGAAAAATAGTTTAGGAGACAGAAAATAGATAAAGAGATCCAAACTTAAAGCTTTATATAGAAGGTGAAGGATATTTTATGGAGGACTTCTCCCTATAAACAGGGAATGTGAAAATCAAATATAATAATATGTGTTCTACCTTCTCTGAAAACCATCAACCCTGTAAGAGCCTAATGGAGTCTTCCAGATCCATGTACCTATCAATAGCCATATTATTTGTTTGGGGTGGTGACTGATATTTCAGTTCTCAGTCTAGCATCTTTCAATTATTCTTTCAATCTGCAATAGTAACATTGCCACAGGTAGGATTCTTCCCATCTATCCTCTCCTGGTCCTCACTTCTTAGGATTTTTCAATCAGTCTAGTGGCATCAAATAATGTTCTATTTATTTTCCATTATGCCATTACTGCTGTTTCAGAAAGTGGAGTTAAAAGTCACCCAATATTGAAAAAAGACTACCAAAACTGGTTAGATTTTTAATGTTTAGGAATTATTAAACAGGAAAAAAAATCAACAGCAGAAAATCCAGGAGCAATGTAAGGCCCCTGAGTCACACCCAGATGCAGGAAAAATAACAAAGCAGAGAGGAGGATGTGCAGGAGCAGCACTGTTACCAGTATCACCATCAGCAGAAGTGCTAACAACATGGAGCACCTGCCATGTGCTTGGGGTGGCTCCAAGTTTCTGACCTATGATACCTAATTTAATCATTACTGTTCTGTATAATTTACATGTGAGTAGATTGTTACCCTTATCCAGTGATCACATAAGTCCAACCTCACACAGCTGGTGAGTGGTGAAGCCAGGATTTGAAAATAGTCTGACTTCTGGAGCTTAAACTTTTAATTATGACATTTAACTTTGAAGGATGAGTAATATATATTACAGAACAGGAGAAAATTGTATATAGCTCACTTTTTTTTGTTTAGAAGAAGTAATTAAAAATGGAAACATTAGATAAGAGATGAAAAATTTGATAAAACAACGAACTTAGAAAAATGGGATCTGGGGAGAGATAGGGAAGAAAAAATGGAGAAGAAATATAAGTGCTGTGGTTTGAATGTTTGTTCCCTCCTGAACTCATGTTAAAATTAATTGCCATTGTAATAGTGTTAAGAGGTGGGGTGTTTAAGAGGTGATTAGGTTATGAGGGTGCTGCCCTCATGAATACATTAATGTTATCACAAGAGTAGGTTCCTTATAAAAGGATGAGTGGGGTCCCCTTTTGTCTCTTTCTCTCTCTCTCCCTTTCTCTCTCTCTCCCTTTCTCTCTCTCACTGTTTGCCCTTTCACCATGTGATGCCATCTGTCATATTATAATGCAGCAAGAAGGCCCTTGGCAGATGCTGACCGCTCAATCTCAGATTTCCCAGGATCCAGATATGTGAGCCCATAAATTACTATTCATTATAAATTACCCAGTCTCTGGAATTGTGTTATAGCAGTGCAAATGGACTAAGACAATAAGTATAGGACACAAAGACAAACAAAGTAGAATTCAGAATTAACAGCATTGTTAAATTAGAATTGGCATGGATAAGCTTAAGTACATGATAAGGAAAGCTGGCAGGATGTCCCAGGATGTAAGAGATGGGCAAAAGCTTGGAAAAAACTAAGAGATTCAGGACTAAAAAGGAATGCGTTATCAATGCATGAAAGAAGCCAATATTTAAAAAGCTATGTACTGCATGATTTCAACTATATGACATTCTGGAGAAAGTAAGATTATAGAGGCGGTAAAATGATCAGTGGTTGCCAGTGGCTAGAAGGAAGGTAGGGATGAATAGGTGGAGCACAAAAGATTTTTGGGGGCAGTGAAAATACTCTGTATAATACTATAATGATGGATACATGTCAATATACATTTTTCCAAATCCATAGAATATATTAATATAACACCAAGAGTAAACCCTAATGCAAACTGTGTTTTGGGCGATGATGTGTCAATATAGGATCATCAATTGTAACAAATGTACCACTCTGGTGAGGGATGTAGATAATGTCGGAAGCTATACATATGGGAAATCTCTGTACCTTCCTCTCTATTTAACTGTGAACCTAAAGCTGCTCTAAAAAATAAAGTCTTTGAAAAGAAAAAAATAAAATAAACCCATGAACACATTCCTATGAGATAGAACCTGTGTATCTATGCAGCTAGAGGAAGAATTCAGACTGTCTAATATGTGGAAGCCCCATTCCTGCCCCATGCCAGGGCTCTTGACCTCCATCTAGGAGTCTTCTTGTATAGAAATAGCACTTAATACATCAAAATGTATTCTTCTGGTTCTTTTCTGTGAGATATCTTTTATTAAACAAGGTGATTACAGTGTCGAAACAGTGTTATTTAAAAAGAATTTTGCCAACCATTATGAAGCACCCTCTTCTAGGAATTCTCCTCCAGGCTTATTACACTCCCTCCATGACAGATTTTCCTTTAGATTTTTTTCATTGCAATAAAAGGTAACAGTTGAAAATTTCTTGATTTCTTGAAATTTCCCATTTTTTAATTTCTCCAATTCACTCTCTTCTGTGCCTTTCCATCAAATAGAAGTGAAAAAACATCATTGGAATATTAATATGTTGATTGAAAAGACAAATAACGGAACAGTAAGATTTCAACATGACAGGTGATAAGTGCTAAGGCAAGTATATAAACTATATGAGACAGACAGTAAATCAAATAGATAGATGAATGAATAAATAGATGAATGGGTGAATAAATAGATGAATAAATGATACACTTATAAGTAAATAGGTAAGTAAATGAAATAATCAATAGACAGTTTTTTATTTCAAAAAATTTTTAGGGGGTCCAAAGTTTTTAGTTACATGGAGGGATTGTATCGTGTTGAAGACAGAACTTTCAGTGTACCCATCACCAAAATAGTGTACATTGTATCTGATAGGTAGGTTTTTATCCCTCTCTCCCTTCCCACCCTCCCCTTTCTTATTTTTTAATATCCATTACACCATTTCATGACCATATATATCCCTCACTTAGGGATATATATGGTATATCCATGTGGTATTTATTTTTCAATTCCTGAGATACTTCACTTAGGGTAATGATCTCCAGTTTCATTCAAGTTGACACAAAAAATTATTTCATTCCTATTAATGGCTGAGTAGTACTCTATGGTATATATGCCTCATTTTCTATATCCACTCATCAGCTGATAGACACGTAGGTTGATCTTTGCAGTTGTGACTTGTGCTACTATAAACATTTGGGTGCATGTGTCTTTTTTGTAAAATGACTTCTTTTCCTTTGGCTATATACCCAGTGTGAGGAGTGAGCTCTGTGGCTAGCGAGTGCACCAGAGCAGCTTCTGGGAGTTGAAAGAAGAGACGGGCGGCAGCGGGCAGCTGAGACATGTTCCTTTATTGCTGCGGGGATGCAGCCGCGGCAAGAGCCTGGCCAAGAACACGGCAAGCACTTCTATATGGCTCAGAACAACAGTGGCCACATGCCATGAAAGTGTGATCACATGGGTTCACATAGGATGTAACATCTTGGTTACA
The DNA here is from genome assembly GCA_963574885.1 of Lepilemur ruficaudatus. Classification (NCBI taxonomy): domain Eukaryota; kingdom Metazoa; phylum Chordata; class Mammalia; order Primates; family Lepilemuridae; genus Lepilemur; species Lepilemur ruficaudatus. The sequence continues at coordinate 5,089 of CAUYRT010099196.1, read as the reverse complement.
TAAGTGTGCTGACTCACACCTCCTTGGAAGGTCCTGGAAGACATGCTGACAATTACTTTAGCTTGACCTAAGAAATCTATTGGCTATGCAAATGAATTTCCATTACATTCCACCCCCTAGGTAATAAGTTTCTTAGCACCCCCCTCCAACACACAGGCCCATAGCGAGGCTCACTTGGATGCAAAGGCCACAACAATACAGGAAACAGCATAGTATTACCAGACTATAGTAAACAGCTCCTAATATTAGGAGGGCCCCACACCAGGATGACTGGAGACATCCCCACTATTGTTGCAATGGGTCTCCATTAACTGTTGGATGGCCTGTATCCCACTGTCAACTTTCTTTAAGGCAAAGGAGATATCTTCCTGGTGATCAGGTATGCATACACAGCATTCAGTATGTATGACTGCGCACGCACCCCCTTGGGCTGCAGTAAGGAGATCGCGGGCCATGTGGTTTTGTAAAACCACTTTTCATTTGGGTGGAAGCCTGTGTGTGTTAGGCAGTCTGTCAGAGGCAGGACATCTGCTCTCGGGTACCCTGACTTAATGGTCTCCTATGAAACACTTGCCAGTCCCAAGTGGAAACAGTCAGCCTGGTTGCGATAGGCGCTCTGTCAGAGGTGAGGCAGCCTCTCCCAGGTTCCTTGGCTTAATCAGCCCTTGTGGAATACTCACCAGCCCCAAGTGGAAACAGCCTTTCAACTGTGGCTGCCTCTGTAGCAGTGTGTGGGGGAGGGGAGGAGGAGGAGAAGGCCCTAGATGGTGGGAAGTGTCTCTACTGGGAGGAGCACAGACAATTTCATATCATGAGCCAGGGCCTCTCTGGTGTAGGAGTGTGTGCATTCTGCCTTCTTCTGTCCTAAAGGGCGTTTGCAGCACTTCCTGGTCCCCTTGAGGTCACTCACCCCACAAGTCAGAATTCCAGGAACACAGCTACTCTGTGTCTCTCCATTCCTTTGTGGTTGTCAGAGTCCAAGCAATTGCTGGGGAATGTTTATGTGGGATCCAGTGACAAGGACACTGAGGGGCTGTGACTTCCCTAGCTGGATAGAGGAGCCTGGCAGGTGTGCTGGCAATATGGCACCTGTCAGCCGAGCTCAGGCCCATAGGGAGGGGAATGGACACTATATGGGCCTGCAGCCTGGTGCTCTGTTCCCAAGATGCTCTCATCCCCACTGGCATCAGCACCTGGATTTGTCAGGACAGAAGGGCCGTTTGACAGATTGGGAGCTGGCAGACCACCAAGGACATGAGGGAAAGAAAAGCAATCACTACCTTTCTGCTGGAGTCTGAATCCTTCGGGAGCCAGCCTCTGCCAAAATTTTGCTCCTCCATGTTCTGCTCTGCCACTTCTTCCTTTGAGATCTCTGGTAAGGGTAGTTTCTGGGTCCTTCTTCTCAGTATCTCACCGGGGTTATGCTTTCTCACTCGAAACTTCTGCCTCTATTTGAGACGATCTGGCAACCTATGTTTCTAGTTGGCTATCTTCCAATTATTTGTATTATTTTTAAATAGACCTATTTTAAATAGACATCATTTTAATCAATGCCCTAATTATTAATAATATGAAATGTAACATATAAATATATTTTATATTGTTTACATTTTTATCAATTATGTCATTTGGCTTAAATTTCTGCAACTCAATGACCCAAGAAATTTGAATGACTACAAATACTTCAACATCATGTTATCAAAAGTAATATTTTCTCAGTTTTCTATATTTCCTCTTCTTAAACTATCTTTTCCCATATTAACTTTTAAAAATTGACTTTATTTTTTAGAACAGATTTAGATTTATAGGAACATGAAGAAAATAGTACAGAGAGTTCTCATATACCCCACACCTAGCTTCCCCTATTAACATCTTACTGGGTATACTTGTTACAATTAATGGACAAATATATTATTATTAAATATTATTAATTGAACTTGATAGTTTATTCATGATTCCCTATTTTTATTCCCTACCCAGTTTACCACATTACATGTAGTCATCATCTATCTTTAGGCTTCTCCAAACTGTGACAGCTTCTCTGACTGTCTTTGTTTTTGATTACCTTGACAGTTTTGAGGAGTATTGGTCAGGTATTTTGTAGGGTGCTTCTTTGTTGGAATTTGTCCAATATTTTCTCATAATTAGACTGGAGTTATGGATTTTAGGGAGGAATACCACAGAAGGAAATTGTCATTTTCATTGCATCATATCAAGGGAATTTGCCAACATGATTTATTGCTGTTGATGCTGATTGTAATGACATGGCTAAGGTAGTGTTTTCCAGGTGTTTTCACTGTAATGTTACTTTTCTTCTCCCCACTCCCTTACCATACTGTGATTTTTGGAAGAACTTGCTATGTACATCTATTCTTAGAAAATAAAGAGTTATGCTTCCCCTCCTGAGGGCAGAGTATCTATGTAAGTTTTTGGAATTCTTCTCCATGGAAGATAAGTCTCTTGTTCTACTTCTTTTTATTTATTCAAATCAATAATGGTTAATAAATATTTATTTTATGTTAAAGTCTATTATCTAGTACTATCTTATTTGTTTTTTCTGCATAAATTCTTTCAGCTTTAGCCTTTGAAAACTTTTTCAGTTGGCTTTTGTGTCCCTTTAACATACCCCTATCAGTGTGTGTGTGTATGTGTGTGTGTGTGTGTGTAAATTAGTAAAAAATGTAGATTAGGGATTATCTACTCAATAGATGATTTTATGCTTTGAGGTACATTAATTCTTGGATTATTGTGCCATGTCCAATTTAGAGAAAACCTCTCTCAGAATCATAATTTCCAATTTTTATTAACATAGTGAAAACATCACAGATTGGGATGGCAAGATTATTTAACAACTATTGGATTTATAGTACTTGCTTAAACTTTGATTTTTATCATTGTCTTCCCTTTGATAGTCCTAAGCAACAAGTATAATCTGATTTTCCATACACTTTAAAATAAACTTTGAAAATGTGTGTAAATGATGCAAATTATTTACATTACATATACCTATTAAAGTACTAATTCTCTTGAACACATAATTAGGATTATCGTCATGAGTCATATGCATGTGGGGTTTATTGAAAACTGTACAATGTAAGCCTGTCAATTTGGGAGTGGGGCAATGAGAAGATTGGCAGTGAGTAAACAAGCAATTTTCTTTTACTTGTTGATCTAATGTTTCCAGACTATTGCAAGAAAAAAAGAGGAGCTATTACCTACAAAAATGTTGAAGTCTGCATTGAAAATAATGACAAATAGTAATAACTTTAAATTATTGTAATCTTTCTTTACTCCTCAAGGCATTATAAATCATAATGTCAGAGAAACCAAAGGCTTCTTTATTCTCTCAACATAAATAATAATGAGTTCTGGATGAGCAGGTGAGTAGATATTTGTAAGACTATTTAAATGCTTTGATTCAGAGTAGTAACGATCTCATAAAAGCACAGAAGACAAGTGAAGGTAAACAGTATGAAACAGATATGATAATTTAGCACAGCGTTTTTCACTAAATTCTTGAAGGATGTACACAGTTTATGGCCTAATTAATAAACACTGCTGTTTATATTTTTTTAATGAAACAATTTTGAGAAGAAACCATCCACAGTTTCATGGTAACTGAGTAAGGAAATAATTCAACTTGAGTTTTTAAACTCTATTTTGAATGCATTAGCATGAGTAATTATTGAGAATGTTAAATATCCCATTGTTCATTCTTTTGTAAATTGTTTGGAAGAATTTACAAATATTCTCTGATAATCCATGACAAATAGAATATGGACCCAGGCATACAGATGTTAGCTCGATGGTCCATTTTAACCACCATTTATTTTTTGCCGCAAATATTAGAGGGCTTCATATTGAGATAACTTTAATAAAGGTCTTGCCCTCAAGGAAATATCCTGATATCCCTTAAAACTGTAGTTTGAGTGGTTCTTTACAACTAGACAGATGTTGACCTTAGACAAGATGCCTATCTTTAAGCCAGGAAATTGCATGAGCATTCTTGGTACCTACATGTCATGTCTGAAAAAAAACGGAGTGTGGCACAAATTTATGGGAATAATATTTTATTAGTGTCCTTAGACATACATGACCAGGATGATCCCCACTCGCCAAGATTAATTTATACATAGACAACATGTGATGGAGACCCATAGTAGCCTGAGCAGTTAAAATAAAACAACATTTATTTTTATGCAACAATGAAAGGATCATCCTCTCTTTTTATAAAATTTCCCAGAAAGAATCTAAAGACTGGAAGGGTACTGAGTAATGATGTGAAAAACACATTCCTTGTGTATTATTAATGAAAAAATGTTTAAGAAGTGAAAAGTGACGAGAAAGAAAAACAATAAAAAATTCAAGAAGATAATGTTATTAGTTTTGATTTCTTCATGGTTTTCTAATAAGGGGAAAGTTCCTAATCATCATATGGTACTTACTATAAAATTTTTTTCAGGTATTAATTTACAAAAAGTATTATCCCAAATGTTTGTTTAGTTTCCTATTGCTGTTATAACAAATTATTACAAACTTAGTGGCTTCAAACAACACAAATTTCTTCTCTTATAGTTCTGCCAGTGAGAAGTCCAAAATGGGTCACATCGAGCTAGAATTTAAGTGTCAGCTGGGATATATTCCTTCTGGAGGTACTAGAGGACAAGCTGTCTCCCTGCCTTTTCCAGTGTCTAGAGGTCACCTGCATTCCTTCACTTGTGGCCCCATATAACTCAGATCTCTCCTTTTTTTTTTTTTTTTTAATTGGGGGAAAACTTCACAATTTGTAGTGAGCGGATTTCCCAAAATATATTACCACTCAAGTTGACTTATCTTGTTACTATCTACTCTAATCTAAAATCTAATCTCTACTAAAATCTACTCTGTCAAAGTAGTCCATAGAGTACATACACAGTGCTCCAACTGTATCTACGTACAACCAACACTCCATTTTAAGTGTACAATTAAATGATTTTCAGTGAATTTACCGAGGTGTACAGTTAATCATTTGAATCAGTTTTTGAGGAATTCCTTTCCCCCATTAGATCTCTTCTTCATTGTCAAATCTCCTTCACTAACTCTGACTCTC